>JMFS01013544.1:0-26036 GCA_000699545.1 Podiceps cristatus | reverse complement strand
ATGGCTTCCTTCTTACAGGGCTCTGACTTTCCTTGGAGGTGTGACTTACTGGTGCATTTTGTTACGAAGCACAGCTCTAATTTTCACATATTAAAGATCTCATAATGGAATAACTGTTGTACCCTCACAATACTGCTACTGCATAGTTCCAAAGCAGCCTAAACTGTAAGACAATTTACTGCATGAACGATAATTTAAAAATAAGGGCAGCTTAACCTCATGTTTGATTTCAGAATCTCAGTGGTTGTATGAATGTGTTGTGCTATACTTCTTGTTTCAGTAACATATGAAAAAAAAAAAAAACCAAACAAAAACACTCACAAAAAACCATGGCTGCAGCTGAAAGTGATACTAACCAAAATGTTCACTCTGAGGTACTGGGTACTGATGATTCAGGTACTGTAAAAATGAACTGTTTTTTTGGTTGTGAATTAAAGAGACAGAACACATTTTCATTTATTTACAGAGCAAGCCTCTTCCTTTCTCATAAATTACTTCAAGGAATCTGCTTATGCACGTGCCTGAAAACTGTAGAGTTGACCAGGCTGGTCTTGCAGATCCTTCTTACTGCAGATGGGTCTCCCAATGTCTTTCTTACATGGTCTGGAGCATATTTGATCGCTTGGGCTCGCAAGATCCAAGTATTTGTATAGGAAGTCCAAGTTACAGGTTTTTAAAGCAGGGTTTGATTTAGAGTTTTCTTCCTTGCTTCCCTTTCTTTTTTTTCTTTTTCCCCGTTATTTCAAGCTGTAGCAATGTTCAGTAATTCTAGTATTCTGTGGACTCCTAGAAACTGATTCTAAGAAGCAATGCTGTATTCAGTTTATTTTGTCTTTCCTCTCTTAAGTGTAGGACTGTTAATTTAATCATATTTCTGAGTATCTGGTCAAGGTGAATGTTCTTGCACTTCATGATTGTGTCCACTTATTTAATATACTTTATTGAGAAACTTTTCCTGATACTGAATCTAAACTTTTCCTGACAACATTTTGTCCTTGAAAGCACTTAAAGACTCCTAAAGAACCCTACCCCTTTCATTCTTCTATAGTCTCACAGCAAAAATCAGTTTAGTACCTAAAGACGAAACTATCTTTAAGGATTCAAAATATAATCTTATCTATTCCCAAATTTAGGGGATTTCCTCTATTAAGCTATAGAAAGAAAGCTGTCATAAGGAAATCTCCAGTGGTGGAAACATAGGAAGGAATTACGGAAAACTAGATATAAAGAAGACAATTATTTTAAGTTCCAGTTCAGGAAGTTGCTTGAGGATAAATTAAACTGAATTCCTCAGTTGGGGTTTTGGTGTCTTACTTGCATACATCATTAGTGAAAACAATACCATCTGTGTATTTTACTTCAGCTGAACTGTTATTAAATAGGCTAAAGACATCTTACTCCCTAGTCATATTCCCAGCTGCCCTTATGGAAACTAGCATCTTTAGGAAGGAAACTGGCCCATCAATTTTAGAATTAACAGACTAGATAATACATTTTAAAAGATTGTCACGCGGAAATGAAAGGCTTTCTTCATCACTTATAGCTTAATAACTTTTAATTCATATTAAGTACATAAGGGAAATTTATGTAGACTTCGTAATGTCTATACAAAGTTGTGAATGGACAAGCCTACATTTCGGTCAGTTGAAAGAGAGTATGAATATGTATGAATGAAGAGATACTGAATTTCTTATAGAAATCTTAATTATAAAAAGTGTAAAACTTTTCCAAAGACCAAAATGCCTCTTAATCTGCAAAGAAATCTGACCTATGTTGAACACTAGTTACAGAAGCAGAAGTTAACAGTGCTTTCTCTGTTTTAAAGATTTGTAATCTGTATCAACTAACTAAAAGTTAGATGAGCAAGATCATCCAAGATCATTCCACCAATGGTGTTTATCATATCAGTGCAACAGAACAGACCCAGGCTATAGCCTTTCCTATGAGTACTTGACTCTGTTGGTGGCAGCAGGGTGTATAAACAGTAGAAAGACTTTGGGGGGAAAGACTGTTGTTTGTATTAAAATAGATGGTTCAGCTAATTATGGAATGGGAGCAGGGATTTTTGGATGCCTGCACTAAATGCCAATTTCTCCTTATGGTTTTAAGAAGCTTGGAAGAACTGCAATGGTAACTCTTCAGAATCAAAATGCTGCTTAAAGTTGTCCCCAGAAAAGTAATCATACAAGCTCATACACAGCCAGTTTTCTGCTGATTTTCATGACCTTGACTTCAGAAATCCCAAATTCCATGAGGCAGTGCTTTTATTTAGGATTCACATGTAGCTAATCTTGTTTAAATCCCCTCTGCCTCCTTATTTTCCTCCCCTCCCTTTTCCTTCTGTCAGTCCTTCAGTCTTCATCAGTTTGCCTTAAAGGCCATGGGTGGATGAGTCAGTGATTCCAATCTGTATCTGCTTAGATACCCGTTCTCTTTTAGGGATAGCGATATCATGCTTTAGCTCAGTAAGAAGTCATGCTTTTTGAGCAGTTTTGACATCTAGGACTTTCTTTTATTAGATATTGACTGCTGCACTCCTCACTGTTTCAGAAATGGATGGTCTCTGGGGTCTTAAAAAAAAAAATACAAACAACCCAGCTCTTGGCTGCACAGATATTAGCAATCCAATGAAGATTAAGACTGGTTTCATCTTGTGTTGATCCCTCACTTTCCTTTCTTGCCCCCCGTCAGTTGTTCTTTCATCTTTGGTCACCTGAACATCTATCTCCTTGCCTTCCTGCTTCCCTCCAGTCCTCTCCTCCTCCACGCTCCCAGGGAACCCCTAACACCAGCACTGCCAGACCATGTGGCACTGAATTTTGCTTTTGTGTGACTTGACAGTTTGATCAGAAGCTATATAAAGAAGAGACTGTAGGTATCTGGAATAAGAAAGGCTGAAAAGCTGGAACACCTGGTGAGAAGGAGATCTTCCATGCTGTCACCACAGCAGCACTTGAGTGCTCGAGCAGACACAAGATGCTTCTGAAGCATCATAAATGCTGCAATTGCTGCATGCTCTGGAGCTGCAACTACGCACTCAGATTAGGGGTCTCTCACTTGGAGGGGGTGAGGAGGGAGGGAACATTTTTCTCCTTCCTTAATTCTCTCTTCATCTGTAAAACCAGGAGAAGGCTGAAAGGGTAACGCATGATGGTATTGTTCCATGTTCATGTTTTCTAATCGGCCAAAGTATTGAAAATGCTTCTGTCTCTTTAAAATGGTGTGGTATTTTGTGCTGTGACTACTACTGAATGTGAAGTTATTTGAGTGAACAGAATAACTTCATGTGTGTTGAGGTGTGAGGTGACCTCATTATTCCTAAATCTGTTCCTGTTTTGTAGCAGTTTTTATTCAGCTCTACTCTTTCAGCTGCTCGTGTGTTTTTATTTCTGCTCTGGTTGTGTAACAGATTTTTTTTGAAATGTCAAAATCACGGCAACATAAGTTGGTTAGTTGAGCCAACCTGGTAGAGATTTAGCGGCTCACAAATAAAATAATAATGGAGCAAGATTTAACAGGGTTTGTGGCTTAATAAGATAAGAAGCAATGCTTGCCAGGTTTTACTTTGGTGCAAAGATGTTGATAAGAGATACTTCTTTCCAGCTGAGAGTTCTGGTAAAGACATTTAAAAATTACCATTATCTTTGCTTACACAAAGTCAGGGCTTCCGAGAGGTGTTGTGTTGAAAACTGGTAAATTGGCGTTCCTCGTCTGCCTTTAGAAGAGTAAGTGGTGGGGAGCGCTGGTCGGCACTCCGCAATCAGTGCTCGCTCGGGGGCAGAGGTGCTCGTCCCCAGGGAGACGCTGCTCCCTTCGACCCTTTGTAGTTTTGCTGCTGCTGAGGACTGTGCTGTTGGGACTGTTTATCTGGAAATGGGGCACCTGTCCACTTGCAAGGAAATGAAAAAATTATTTCTCAAAGTTTGCTCAGCGGGCACCAGGGAGCCTTGCTGGTCATTACCACGTAGAGTTTGTTTGAAGAAGCAAAGTAGAAGTGGATGACTGTATATACTATTGTAAATGCCGTATATTGTCAAATTTCTTATGCTAACTTGAGAGTTTCTCCATTTGGCCTCCAGCATTTAAGGGACAAATGTGAGACAAGAGTCCAACTATGTTGCTTGAGAGCTCTCTTTATTGCCTCCCAAATAGTTCCTGTGGGACATGTTTGTCTGAATAATGCAGCCCAACTTTTGTATCATTAACCACCCTTCAGAAACTTCCTGGCTTCCAGTGAAGTGGTTTTTGCCTGGTTCATTGTCTGCCACTCTCTTTTACTTGATCTCTCTTACTAGCTTCTGTATTCTCCACTGACTGGATGTAGCTTGGAGCACTTGAGTGAGCTGGTGATCTGTGGGGTTTTTAACCAGCAGGTAAGTTTTCTGACCAAGCACGTTCCCTGAGTTAAAGGTCTAGAGCCTATGCCAAGTCTGTGGCTGCAATAATAACCTCCAATATCTACAATTACGTATGATATGGTTTTAGCAGTCTTGCTGCTTTGATTTTCTGTCACATCCAAAATAGGTCAAGATGAAATATGAAGTCGGCTAAGCTGGTGAAAGGGGGCAAAAATTTCAGTTTGGTATCCGTGGATGGCATCGCTGCCAGTTCAGTCATGTCAATTACTTAATTACTCTTTTCAGAAGAAAATGTAAAAGCAAAACACCCCATCTGCCTAATTTTTTTTTTTTTTATTTCACATGAACTGGAGTTGTTTAGGGAATAACTAGGGCCTTTTAAATGTCTACTGCATTACACTTGTCAACTATCAAAAACCTACTTTCATGCAAGTCAATTGAAAAAAGGAACCTTTATTTTTCACTTTAAACTTTGCACAGAATTTAATTTTGTCACTTTGTCTTTTAGTCCTCTTTCAGTTAATGTTTTAAGGTGTAAGAAAAGCTTGTGTTTCTATTTTCATCCCTTCTTAACAGAGGACTGTGGCACTGGTGGCAGGCAGTTGGGGTGTGACTGAGATAAGGCTGGTATTAGGACGTTATAGGGAGAGTGGTTTCTACCTCTTCATCACAGGATTGTTTACCACCTGTCTTCATGCCTGTTGACTGGTGTTGCTCCTCAACTGCTGTTACAAAAAGTCCTTGGATAAACTTGTGTGATGATTAAACACTGCTAATTGTCCTCGGCTAGGAGATTGTTTCATGGTCATTCATGCGTCTCCACCTTTGCTGCTAGATTAGCTAGTCCCTCTGAGGTACCTCTTGACACCTATGCTTTTAGAACTGTGATGTTCATCTGTTGGTCTCCACGGTGGGTCTCAGTCATGGGGTTTGAAGTGACAAAACTGCAAAAGACTTGAATAGCTGAAGAATGTGCCCAGGGGAGTGACCATAGCTGTGATCCACAGAGTGTTTGCTCGGGTAGCCGTGCAGCCTTTCTGATGGTCCTGAGCCCTATTGTAAACTCTCACATTCCGAATTAATCCTGGCTTGCTGGCAATTAGGAGGGATGCTAGATCTAGTGTCGTGCAGTGGGAAGAAGGCTTGAGGGGGCTGGGTGAAGTGATTTATTTGCTGCAGGGAATCTTGGTCTGTCAGCTGCTGGAGTGGAGGAAGCAGCCCTTTAAGTCATTGTCTTTTTTTTCTTCTTATTATTTATTTCTTTTTTAGCTCTTTTTAATTAAAAATGAAATTGGGTGAAAGTCATTCTCTTGGCTCCTGAGATTGTTTCATTAATGAAATAAAATGTGTCCCTAAAGAAGTTGCTGGAGTCACTACTACACATAAGTCCTGATATATGTAAAAAAAAATCACTGTGAGATACCTCAGAGGAGAGAGTGACAGGAGGATATTGCTCTCAAGCTTTTTATTTTATCTTCTCTCATTTTCAGTTCTATCCCATTTGCCTATGTTTTGGGGAAATGATTCTGCATGTCTGTATTTTCACTGCTTAGCAAAATGAGGCTGCTAAGCAGCCTGGGATTCTGCAATGTTTCTCCAAATAAACTGTTTTTAATTGGCTTGACAGAGAGAGTTTTAAGGAATCAGATATTATTGAATGCACTATGTACAATAGACTAATTAAAATTTTCCTCTGTTAAAAGCTTTATCTTCCTGACCTCAGAAGTCTCTGTGATCGATGTGCAAGTGCTAAGGACCTCTGTTTAAACCAGATGACAACCATAAGCTTCTTTGGTTTCACATTAAGAAATTACAATCTTTCTCTAGATCTTGAGTTTTATGAGAAGCGCTTTTTAGTCTAAACACCTTCAGGATGTGATGGCCTAAGCTTGTTGCTGGTCTTTAGGTAAAACTTGTAAAACATGATTTTGAACAAACACCGTGCAAGATTGAAAAAAACACTGTTAAAATGTGACTTTCCTGGAGAGGATTTTACTGTACTATAAGCTACCTGTTTCTTGGGAGATTTGAAAATGAGACCACCCGTTGGTATGCCAGCCTACAGATCTGGGAGCCTAGCTTTACTGGGTATATTTTGCCTTAAATCCTGGTTGCAAAGATCCGTTCATGGAAGACTGGCACCTCTGCGAAAGGAGCTACTGGAGCTATGGGAAGTTTTATCCAGAGCACCGAGAAGTACTGTAGCAGGCTTTGGCTCAGCCTCTGTCAACTGAGAACTGCATAATAAAGTCTTTTTTAGGTTTTATATTCAAAACTTTATTGCTTTTTAAGAGGTATTTGCATCACTGTTGTTTCTTTTATGATGATAATATAGGCTGCTTAATGCTTGTCTCCATTTCATGGTACTGTAGGATGCTTCAGAAAATACTAATGTCTGGCACGCATTTTTGTGGAAAATGCAGCCTCCAGATTTCATGGTAGTTACTGACATTAAACTGTTCTTCTAAAGGTAAAAATGTGGATGATAATATAATGACAGGATTTTTCTGGCTTTTTAAAAAACTGCTGCTGTTATTCATAGCACCTATAAAGAGCTGCCTAGTATTCCAGGTATACCTGTTGCCCTTGTGGAAAAGGTAAGCTATTTCTAGCTTTGCAGCTGGGGAAGACTGAGCAAAAAGCAGTTATATAAACTAATGTACCAAATGAATAACGCATGAAAGATTGTTCGGGAAGTCTTAGCTATCAATCTGAAATCACCTTGGCTCTTTCTAGTTAAAACTTCCCTTAGCATTTTCCACAGGGAGAGTGCTAAATAAAAACAGAGTGCTGAAATACATGCTCAGCTTGATTTGTAAGGCAGTCCTACAGCTTCCTATCACGTTCTAGTATGTCCTTCAGAGTTCTCTTCAAAACAACAGCAAAGCAAGCCAATCAAACCCTTCTCTTTGGTGATTTCATGGCTTTTGTTTCTTCCTCAGAGAAGATCAAGTCTGGAGTTTCTCTGACTTCGTCTGAAATTGTAGGCATGATCAATTTGTTTAAGAAACCTTGTAAGTACTTGACTGATTCTGTAGATTATGGAGCACATGATGTCCTGTCATTCGAAAGCTCACTGTTAAGTTTTTGTGGCTTAGTCTGGAATACGTTCAGCGGGGAGCTGGCTGAGGGGGGAATGTGCTGTGCTTATTGTTTTTAAGCAGGAGCTGCTGCTAATGTATGTGCTGCTTTTGTCCATTTTTATGGCAGTTGTAATAAACAGCGTATGTGTGAAGCCAAGTCAAATCCAAACCAAAGAGGTTATTCCAGTTTATGTTTTTGCAGGTAATTCCCTGTGGCATCACTGGGAGCTATCTGCACCACTGTGGGAAACTTGACTCCCCCAGTTTGTGTTACGTCAGCTGCTGCGCTTTACCGTACCTTTTGAAATTGTCCTTTTAATTGGTGAATGTTCAGAATTTATGGATTTAAATTTTGAAGCAAATAGAAAAGTATGTGGTCATTTAAGATCATCTGGATTATTTTTCAAAGTTGTCAAAAAGTTTGCTTTTTTTAAAGCTTACTACTGTAGTTCTAATTTCAATAGGTTTTCCTATGTTAGTTGTCAAGTACTATCCGTTGCACTGATTCTAACATTCACTTTTATTTCTTGCATTTATTTGCAGAGATTATTTGACCAATTTAGAATTAATATTTGAGTTAAATGATGCGAATGGACTGAAGCAATATTAAGTTTGTACCTACCTGTAAATACCACGCATGCTATTAAGCAGTGGTGCTGGATTCATGTGATGTCCTTCTGTTCACCTCTTTTGTCGGTGGGGTTTTGGGGGTTGGGGGAGGTGGGGATGAGGGAGGAGGGGTTGGCTGAAGTGTTTATAGTAAACGGGATTTGCTTTCAGCATGAGATGATGGTTAACATCTTAACAGGACAACAGCTTTAGTTTTCAGGTTTCCTGATTGTGTGTCTATTCCAGTTCAAAATTAACTAGTACCTCTGTTTCCACTGGACTGCATGATGTTCCGCGTGAGCTTGCGCTACTGAAAAGGTATTAAGAGGGGAAAAGGCTCTCGCTTGAGTCACTGCCTGCCCTTCAGGACAGGGCGTGAAGTCCCCCTGTCACTGACCGTCAGGTCAAATGCTCTCCCAGGGAAAGAAGGGGGAGAGGAAGGAATGTAAAAAAGCCTTCCTTTCTCAACAAGTTATCTAATTGGCTCTAATTATAGATTTAAAAGATGTAAGTAGTAAGAAGACTGACTTTGCATGCACTATTGAGGAATTCATGTAGGAAGAAGAGACACAAGGGTTTGAAATACCTGGCTAGCTCTCTGTTGTTATCTGGTAATAATTCACATGGCCCTCTCATTTGTACTTTGTTGAGAAAAACAGAGTAGGCTTGAAATATAAAGAACCTCTTAACTTCCTTTGTGAAGGAGTGGGAGTACAGCGTGTCCATTCCGTACAAAGAATTTACTTGTGTGAAGTTTTCAGACTTTTTTAGTTTTCTTTTTGTAGGCAACTTCACCAGGGGCATCGTGGGAAGGAAACCCTGTTTCTCATGTGGCTTTTACACTTGTGTTAGCTATTATTAGTTAAGTCTTAACTGAGCTGCAAATTCCAGACCCAGCCTTTCCCAGAATTTGGTGCCTCTTTTGTTAAAAATAAAAACAAAAAATTGCTATACAATAACCACCAAATAAAATGATGCATCACTGTCTTGCCTTATACTGGGTTTTGTGATCAATCACTGTATAGTACTACTATAAAGACTTAAAAATCCCTGGCAGCCGGCTGTGGGGGACAAGTCTGATGTCATATGAGTCTTCTCTGAAAGTTGTGTTCTAGGAAACCTGTGTCCGTGGCCACTGCCTGGAAAGAGGATTGGCTAAAATATATTTGATTTCTCTGAGGGTACTTATGTTTCACGGATATGATTAAAAGTAGAAAGGTAGAGAATGTCTACAGTTTGCCAGCCTTCTAGCTGAGGTGAGTGATGACAGTTTTGCATGCCTCGATGGTCTTGTTCACAGCACACGCTTCTGTGCTAGAGCTTTATCTTGCCTTTGGTTTCAGTCCCTTTTCCATCCTACAATGTGCAATGTTTTCTGAACTCTCACCCACCGCAAACTTCCTCTCCCAAAATGGGTAAAGAGCATATTTTGAAAAGATTATGCTATTAAAATCTTGTATCTTACTTGGGATATTTGTTTGTTTCTGATTCCTTAAGAAGCATACAATTTACGTAAGAGATAAGTATGACTGACTGACTTCTGCATAAGTATTAGCAGAACTCTAAAAAAGTGATAACATGAACACAGGTGATGTATACATCCACCAGTACTCCAGATAGGATAGCAATGCCTTTTATAGATGAAACGTGAAGATTTAATAGCTCTTGGGTGGAGACAGCCACTAATTGTCTAACCCAGTCATTTGTAGTGTAGGCTTTCATTACCTTTGTTTTATAAGATTTCTTTCAGAAAAGTTGGAATGCATGGTCTGACTGCCTGTCCCCATGGGTCAGGACTGAATTTCAAATTACTCCTGCTGCTTGAGCTGACTGGCTTGAAATGCGACGCCCGGCTAGATGGAATTCTTGTCTGCACCAACCTTGCCATGCCTGCATTAATTTTTCCTAATTACTAAACAACTTACGCTTAATGAATTGCAATTAATCAGTACCTTTTGCTTTGCTACACATATAAAATTATACTTTCAGTAAAACCCTTCATGATCTAATTAGAGATCTCAACCCAGTGTAGTTGGGAAACTTACATCCTCTAGTTTACTGGTTTCTTATTAAATAGTGAGATTAAAATCTTGTCTCCTTACTCCAAAGATGCAATCTCTTCATGTTGTTATTCTCCCATGGCAGACTACATTTAATTCTTATTCTGGAATGCTGTTTCCCTAAATGACATGTCCTCTTTAGCCTGTAGAGCAGAGCACTTGTCCCATTTTGCAATATAGCCTAAAGCAGGGATGGCCAGCTGCTCTGTGGCTGCATTTGCCCCGGCTGGCTACTCAGGTGCTGGAGGATATTAAGAGGCTGACTGCAGAGGGTGCTTGGGGTATCCTGAAGAACAGGTGGAAGCAAGCTTTACCAGTCTGATGGCATGGCCCAGGAGGGCAGGGCAGAGAAGCACAGCTGTTTGCAGCAAGGTCATGTCCTCAGAACTTGCTAGCCCTGGCCCGAGCTGTTCCAGCAGAAGAGAGTGAGTCCTGTGGCTGTGCCCCTGCCCGTCAGCACCTTGAGGGGCTTACAGCTGCCTTGCTTTTCCCCACTGTGGATCTTGGAACAAAAACTAAGATGTTTTCAGTGCAAAAGTAAAGCAAAGTATACCCTTTTCCCCCTTCACTTTGGGCTCGTTCTGCTGGAGGCCAGGTGATGCTGGTGATGACTCTGTAAATCAGCCAGGTCTCCAGAGCTGCTGCTTGGGTTCCTGTCGTGCTGCGAAGAAGCACTGTGTTTCCACTACGGCTGCAAAGGGTGATACTCTCTTTGGGAGAGTTTGTTTCATTGGGGGTTCTGAGGACTTCTTTAGGGGCAGTTTTTGTGGCAGATGGTGTAAGTGAACAAACATTTGATGTTACAAGGAAGTAATGTGTATTGCTACATCTTCTTGTCCTCTGAGAGGTAAGGTCTTGCACACATTTTCATAGCCTTCCTTTCTGCCCTCTTCCTCAGTCCTGGTTAAATTTTGGACCCTTTGGTTAAGAGGCTTTTGGCCTCCTTTATAGTGCTGTGCAGTGCACGTGGTGTCCCTGCAGCGAGGGGCTGCTGTACGTGCTGCCGGGCTGAAACACTCGCCAGCCAGCGAGGCTTGCACCTCGGTATCGGTTGCACGGATGTGCCTGTCGCCAAGGCACCTCGAAGAGGAACCTTGGTAGATAACGCACTTCAGCTTCTATCCAGTATCCCCTTCTACTTTGTTCTGAATGTTTTATTTAAATAAAATTGGGGAAGACACTTCCCTCTGCTCTTGGAAGAACTTAGTAAAAATATTATTGTAATTTTAAAAGCTGTTTGGATCATTTTTGCTACAAAGTAGTGAAATCTCACTGCTCTCTTATTTTCTGTTGTTTGCTTAAGTGGCTATCCTGACACTATCTGCATTGCCTTACCATTACTGGAGCTTTAGGGTACAATGTGGGTGATGTCCTTATAGAAGTCTGTTTACCAAAATCAAGTATATGTATTTGAACACCTTGTAGTCACATGTTTGACTGTAGTTTCCAAATTGGCACCTTTGAAGTATGTAGCAGCTGCCTTCCTATTAATGAATATGGATATATAATGCCAGGTAGCTGTATGTATTCTTTCCTGTTCTGTGAGTGATCTGCAATATGTAAGTACGTGGTGAATTTCATGTACAGAGATGTAAGTGTCTGTACTCTGTCTTCATCTAGCATTTGTTGGAATGATAATAAAACAGTGAGTTCTCAGGTAGGTTAGTTGTCATTACTTAATTTTCAGTTTACAATCTGAAATACTTAAATCTGTGTATGCAAGTCAGTCAGCCAGAGAGCCAATATATGTAGTGTTAACTGTAACTAAAAGAGATAGAATTGCATTTGCTCAGAATAATGTTTTCTGCAAACAAACTATGAACAATCCATATCCCAGCATGTATGTCAACTCTCTACCATCAGGTAGAAACATACCCTGACAAATCAAGCCAGACTGAAAACCAGAATATTTGCAGAGTCTCCTATTATGATGGGGTTCAGTTGTGCATTTTATGGTTTGGCTCAAAATAATTTACAGCAGAAAAGCAGGGAAAGGAAAAGGAGGGAGTGATGTTTCTCTTGCAATTGAGACATACCCTCAGGTGAAAAAATCCTGGCCAAAATGTTACTGTGCATTGGCATTGCAATGTATTCCTGCCCCGCATCTGGCAACTGCCGTGTTTCTTTCTTCCATGTAATATGTAAGACTTAGTCTTAAAAAGTGAAGAAGAGGTGACGAAGGGATGGGAGAAGCCAAAGCTTGACTTGTACATGGTGCAAAGTTAGTGCTGTCACTTCCTGTACCTAAATTAACTGGTTCTTCCCTCTGACTGTCCTGGGTGGGTGTCACTGCACATGTGGCTTTTGGGCTTTAGCTCTGCTGTTTAGAGAAGTATCAAAATTAGCATATTCATTTAGAGCATCAGGATTTTTATGAAAATGCAGTAGAAAACATGGTATGGGGATCTGACAGAGGGCCAACACAGAGCATTGGGGTGACTGTTCTCTTCACCTAGGACTTTTGGCTATAAATCTTAATTTTCCCCTTACGTATGCCATGATTAAAAAGACTGCAAAGCAACAGCTACTCTTGCTTTCATTCTCACACTTGACAAATCTTTAAGAAACGGGTCATGCGAGGAAGGCTTCAGGAAGTGCAGCCTGGATTTGCTTTGACATGCTTTGCAGTATGTCAGCTCCAGAATGGGTCAAGGAGAGAGATGTGGGCATCTCTTGAGGCTAGTTGGCCACATATTGCAAGCGGATTATTTTTATAAACTTTTCTTTTGTCTTGTTTCTTATTTTTGCACTTCTACAATTCTTTCAAACTTGCATGTGCTGCTGTAACCCTGGGTGGCGCTTTACAGAGATGGAAAAATACTGTTTTGGCTACTAAATGCTTGTAGTCTAGATAAATTAAGAATAGAAATGAGGCAAGTAGAAAGGTTAAAACTAGATGAGTACTCACCACTCTCCTCTGCCTCCACCTTTTTCCCACATTTGCTCTGCAATTTCTTTTACAGTGATTGCTCTTGAGCCTTGAGTTTTACAAGTGTGTTTATGCAGGGCGGCAGGAAGCCTGCGGAGTCAGCAGCAGTTAGGGAAGGGAGCGAAGTACAGTCTGGTCAGCATGGGCTTCCCCAGTCTCACTGTGAGCTTCCCTTACCTGGACAGGCAGGGTACCAGTTCCTGTACCAAGCTGCTTGGTGGAGGGATCCAAAATGTGCTTCAGCACCTGGGGAACACGTGTTCAGAGCTGCTGAAATGGACTCCCGCTGCCATCCGTGCTTGACAGTCAGACCCTAGCGTTAATCAGTACCGGGAGCAGAATTTCTGTTGCTTGCTCTTGTCGCTGTCCTGGAACAACTGATCTGCCAGAGGGCACCCTGTGCAGGTGGCATTTTCTAGGGATGATGCTGCATCAGGAGACATTGCACTTGGCTGGTCCCCTGGGCTTTTATGGTTGCTGTAGCCTCTTGGAGTATGACAGACACACTCAGCCTGTGCTCCCAATGTCCTTCCCATGCTTATACACTGCATACTTGAATATTTTTCATTCAAGGGTCCATGTTGATGTCATATGCTAAAATCTACAATGCATTCATTTCCCCTGGCAGTAGTTATGTTTAACCATCCTAACACAGGAAATCTTGTGCTTTGCCTGGCCACCTGAGTCCCCTCCATTCTGTTTCATGCTGGGACGTAGTAAATGGTAAATAAATTCCAGTGTGGGCAGGTGATGCTGGAGAGAAAGCGCCATCTCCTTTCTCAGTGAAGTTTAATCGTGTCCAACTCTAAATTTGATATATTTCACCAGTTTAGTGGTGATAATGCTTTGTAATCTTGGCACAGTGAGGCGGTGTGTGATTAGCCTGATCACATCCTGGCCTGGCAAATCCTCGCCTGGAACTGAACCAGCATGAAAATAGGAAATAGTTATTTCTCTTTGTTCCCACTGCCAAAAGGAAAGAAGGTGTTGTAAAAGGAAGTGTCTACTTGTCCTAGTTCAGGGATAGAAAGACTTGTTCATTTGTGCAAAGGCCTTTTTATATTGAATTATTTTAGATATTTTAAAAATGTTTAGGTTTATAAATGCTTGAGTATCATCTCTTTATGGATACTTCTCTTTAAATTTGCCTCCGTAATTAATTTTCTTCTATCATCATAAAATAGAATGGACAGGGGGAGATTTCACTTATCATCACAGTAATAGCTTGGTTTTTTCCATTCTGATGATACAGATCTTGTAAAGAACCTTTTCTTGATAATTCTGTTTGTAGTGTTCATGCAGATCTCTTACTTGGCTGACATTTAAAATAACACTGCTTCTACTTACTAGTGTTTTATGTTAATAAATATACTCCGTGTTAGCCAAACAAATTCGATGACAAGATACATCTATTTGAGTTTTTTTATGAAGTGAGTATTGTTAGTTTTGCAAAGATCAAAAGAAAACTATTGAAGAGGTTTTATTTCTTAGATATTTATGGGTAAGTCTAAGCTGTAAAACTTAATCAGATTTCTCTGCATTTTCCAGTCAATAAGTGTTTCAAGTGCTGTCCTGGTTCTGTTTTAATTCTGGAAAACAAAGGCAAACTGTGATCACCTCAATTCTTCAATTGCCTCCAAATAGCAAGAGCTCCACTGAAAATACAGGAATTGTATTGGTTTTGGTGTGTGTTCTGACTTTTTATTTCTTTTTAATAAATAGCAACAGGGAAATATCTTCTTATTCTGTATGTTTTAATACATTGATGGCAGGATGAGGAATTGAGTCAATTTTAAGCTCCTTTTCTAAAGCAGATCTAGTGTTTGAGAAAGTTTCCAGAACTCCAACCCTAACACTTACAGTCTTCTTTCCATAACAGAAATCTCATGCACATCTTGTCTCAGTGCTTGGCCTGGGTGGTGGAGGCAACCCAGGCTGAGGGCGCTGGTGCAGATGTGGAAAAGCAGCTACAAGTTCCCTGTCCTGTCTTTGACTCTGATCTGTGAAAAAGTTGTTTCAGATTTGCCTTTGTGGCTCAGCCTGTTGCCTGCTTGCCATATAGGGACAGGTGATGAGTAAGGAACGACTAGTTAAGGCTTGTAGGATGCTCTGAAGCTTGGAATACAATACTAATATAATTTAGTGAATAATACTAATGATCAATTTTGTGCCTTTTATCTCCATGTTCTGTTAGCTTCTCAAAATCTTGCTACTGAAATTGCTGGTGACAGTGTTGGCTAAGTGCCGGCTCAGGTAGAGCTTTTCTCTTGATAGCGTTCAAGTCAATACCGAGATACCAATTTCATCCTTAGGCCTGTAGCAGTCTACGTTATAAAAATCAGCAATTTCAGCAAGAAGTGGAAATGGCCATCTATCCTTGGCACTCAGAAGGGAGATGCACTGCAGACTGGAATAGCTGTGTGTCAGCAGGGGAGGTAAAAGCGAGTACAGCACTGGTCTCCGTGCAGCACGGAGGTGAGGCTGTGATGCTGAAGATGCGGAGTAGCAGGAGAAGTTGTAAGTGGCGTGTGAGTAGAGGAAAAGCCTCTCTGACTTGCAGTGAAGATCTACCCAGGTCTGGCATATTTTGGTTTTCTGAGGATCTGTGGCTGAGTCTCCTGCCTGTCTGCCCAGGAGGCAAACCTTGTCCCTGAACAGGACAGAGAATGTCTCGGTGTAGTGCGTGCTGTTCTTGAGGAGGGGGATAATCTGGGCTTGTGTACGTAGTGAAAGCTGCTCAAAAAGTGAGAAAACAGGTGTTGGATATATAGGCAAACTCACAGACCGAGGCCAGCTGTCCCGAGCCCTATTCTGGCCACAATTAATGTCAATTTGTGCAAAGAGGATTTGTTTATCAGAAGGAGTAAGTGAGCCTGGAGGAGTGGCTGGGAAAGGAGAGCGTGCAGCGGAAAGGCGGGGGACGAGCAGCGAGGAGGTGCAGGTGTCCTCCTGCCCTGGCTCTGCAGAGCCTCGGCAGCAGAGGTGGCTCAGCACGGCCTTTCCAGGCTTTGGAGGGGAACACAGAGCCAGGTTCCTCACCCCCTGTGCTGCTGACTGACGTTTTGGTGATATGCCACTCTGGGGAACGAGTGCCACGATCCCTTCTGACCACCTTACCCACAGAGTAAGGTTTGGCTTTCTTCAGGGGAAAAAAAAAAAACCTAAACAAACAAAAAACCCCTTCCCAACTCCCTGCTTCTCTTCACTGTGGTTTTCACCGTGCAAGCGTTTACTATGGTCTTTGCTTTTTCACCAAAATTGGCCAGAGGATTTCTGAATGCCATGGTTCATGCAGCTCTTCTCTTAAGAAGAAACAGTTGATTTTCTTTACTTTGCTGCCCAGCTGTAAACCATGACAGTATTTTAGTTCTGTGAAATCAGAGGTGGTCACAAGTGTTTTCATTCTTTTAGACACATTGAGCCTGAGTTTACATTTTACTTGGCTTCCAAAAAACATGTGTTGTTCATGCCTGAACTTTTAAAATGTATTTTCCCTTCATAGACCATATGTGGTAATTTTCCTTGTGATCGATGGAGCTGCTCTAACTCAAGAAGTAAATTGATAGTTTTCCCCCCCAAAAATCCCCAACAATCAGACATCACTTATGACTAGGGGTTAAATAAGTTCACAGAATGAAAATTTGACACTCTTAATTTTATCTGACTTATTTAAAATACTTCAGCAGTTCATTTGAATTGCAAGGGTAAAAATCATATATATGTTTGTCATTGTAAAAGTATATTAAACTGAAACTGTGCAAAACTGTAAAAAAAATCACCCCAAAACTTTCTTTGACACTTACTAGTCACAATGAATCAAAAATCCATTTTTATCTGCTGTTTTTCTCCATTAATTGGTTGCTATTGTTCTGAGTAGTGACCCTGCTTTGAAAGTGCTCCTTGAATTGCTAGTTTTAGTGCTTGCAGCTGCTGTATGTCACAGTACGTCTTTACTGGTTTCAGTTTGTGTTAGGCAGCAAAAGCAGAACTACTGTATCTGATTTTGCACCGTGACAAGAAATTTTTATCCAATAAGATTGCCCTTATGGGACATTCAGGAAAGAATTTGTTCTGTGTCAAAATGCCTCAGCGATGTGTTAGTTTGTTCTTTCCCTTATAAAAGAAGAAAGAAATTCCAAATCCCAATCCAAAATATATTGGATGTACCCGCTTGCTTTCAGCCTTGATTTATTAGCAAGTAGCGATTATTAGTTGGTTGGCGCTCCACCCCCTTGCTCAGATAGTCATCCCTATCTGTTCCAGGAGCTCTTTCCATAGGATGACATTTACTTTTTTTGTAGTTGCACCACAGTGCTGGCTTATAATTATCCTCTGATCAGCTAATGTGGCCAGATCTGTCTTCTTGCCCATTTCTAGCTGATCAGGGCCAATTTATTATAAGAACGTCTCAGCCATATATCCTAAATGAATGAGTTTGTACATAATACTTCAACATTGCTTCTCCTTTCTGTTATCTCAGTCCTCCAGCCATCTCGTCTTTCTGGTACAGCACTCTGGCTTGCCTTTGAGTGCAGGATCCCTCTCAATTTTGTCATGTCGATAGATGTTAGTAGCATGATGTTAGCACTTGCGCCTTGTCACTAAGAGGCTTGGTCTACAAGTTTCATGCTCCCTTCATGAAAATTAGCATTTTCTATGGTAAGCCAGTAGGTTCTGTGAGGATGAAATGCTCCTTCTCTCACCGGTGAAAAAATGGGAAGTGGTATCCAAAAGTGTTGACTGGTGCAATGCAGGAATTTTGACCTGCAATACAGGGGCTGGCGGGGCAGAAGAAGGGATTTATGTAACAAAATCCCCTGCGAGAATGATCTTAGTGATTTCAGTGTAGGCTCCTCACCTGTCAGCAGCTTGTGCCAGCCTTGAGGAGGTACAAATGACTGCCAGCAGCTGGGGAGGGGCAGCGGGGAGGTGTTTGGCCAGTTTGAGTTGTATTCCTTGGACTTTGGACCACTCTGCGGCAGGGCCTCAGGCCAGTTGCTTTGCCTTTGGGAGCTTTGTCCTTCTGTCTGCCACTTGGCCAGCAGTTCAGGTTTTAAATGTTTTAAAGCAGAAGGTGACTCGTATAAGAAAGGAATCTGTTGAGGGGATCCCATGCTTTACAGACTACTTTTTTTTTTTTTTTTTTTCACTGAGAAGGAAATAACGAGCCAACATCTTTCTACTGCCTTGACCTCAAGTGTTTAATGCAGCTCTGGAAACCTCAGATAAAACCCAGCATACCAAAAGGATCTTCCATGAATAACTTTAGTTAATAAGTCTTGCCTTAGTAAAATAAAGCTTTCTCCCTTCTGTTATATAATGGAGGAATGTTTTGTTGGTGAATCAGAAGCTATTGCGGTCTCTTCCTTTCTAAAAGTCTCACATGCATCACTGAGCCCAGAGCTATTATAAGCAGGTTTTATCTTATACCATATGTTCTGCAGTGCAGCCCTGCACCTCAGCAACATCTATCGCATTTACCTAACCGTTTCGCAAATGTCCTTGCATGTCCGGTAGCTGCTGTCGCTGAGCTCAAGATGTGTATCCCAAGCTGTTTTAAACCCCCGACTTCTCACTTTGTAACCTGTACCTGGGGCTTTCCTCCTGGAAACTGGGAAAGGAGGAGGAAACTCCCTGTCCCCAGTACCATTTGCTGCTGAAGTTTGTACTGACATCCTTGCACTGTCATCCCTCCTGAGAGTCCCCGCTGTCCCCTGCCTATCCCACATGTTCCCAAAGTGACCTGCCTGCTCTAGGTTTGGTTGTGTTTCTCAGAGAGTAGCATCTTCCCCATCCCGAAGGTGCTGCATGAGGCTGGCAGGGGGATGGATTAGGGAGGCAGGATGTTGGTGTGGAAACGGTGGGTTGGGTGAGGAACGTGAGGCTTTCTGACCTCTAGGACCACCCATTGTGATACTTGGTAAAAATAACGGCACAGAAATACAGAGGCTGGCTGTGAAGGCTTTAATTTATAGGTGGAGAAAACAGGAGCTCAAAAAAGAAGGAAGGTGAGACTCTTGCCAGACTAAATGAGAGTGAAGAAGTCAAAAGGAGCAGTATTTACCTGGCTCTGGTTCTTCTATTTAGTGAAATCAAAATGCTTTAAAACTCTTCTCCATTAATACCTCTTCCTTGCCATTAAAGACCGCAGTGCCAGTCCTCATGCAGCAGAGGTTAAGTCCTTTTTCCTTGAAGTGTGTAAAATAAGCTTTTACTTTCCCTGTTAGTTCCTTGTTGTGTAAAGAAAAGTGTTGAAATAGCTCTTTCCTTGCTTTGGATGATAAAGTACATTACATGGTGTTTGAACATTAATAGACTCTATTATGCTGATTCACGTGTGTTTCCTAACAGCTGACTATCTCAGCTACATATGGTTGCTTTGGAAGATAGTCTTTGGGAGGAAGAAAATAACAAAAAAGGGTGTTGTTTATGAAAATGTGTTTCCTTCTGCAGGTGGCAAGGGAAAATAGACATTTCTGGAAAGCAAGACTGGTTCTTGCTGTGTTATGGATACTATAGGTAGTATTACTAGTTTATATCGGGTAATCCAAGCATACCTCATCTTCTCTGTGGGACAAGGTTTGCAAGAAATAGTATCTCTTACAAGATCACTTGATACTCTTGGAAAAACAGGCAAGCATTTGTATGCTATTTATCCTTCCCTTTGCCTAGGTGTGTCATGAGGCTATCGTGGCTGCACCTATTTGTCACCTTCAATCCCTCTCAATCTTGTTTTCATTTAATGTTTCTTGGGTATCAATTTCATCTTTTTAAATAATTTTTTATATTATCTTATCTCTGTCAGCATGGGACTGTTGCATACCGTCCTCTTTATGCGTGTTATGCACTATCGCTTAATGTCTCACGCAGTTGAACTCATTGCTGGGAAGTTACATTATTGAATCTGAGCATCAGTCTTTTTTTATGTCAATCTTTATTTCCTTTGTGTTAGTTTAAATGTTTCCTTGGGATCTTTAGTGTTTGTGTCTGCTCTGTGTATCTGGGCTGTGTCCATCTATCAACCCCAGCTTTTTTTTTAGCTACATATGGAGGAGAGGGCAATGGACTTGGTGCAAGTCATGGAGGCTGAACATTCACAGTTTCCCCGTGAAATCTGATGGACCACAATAGGTACAGGAGCTCACACCTATTTTAAAACGTGGGAACATGGATAAGTAGAGTGGAGTCTGCCCTCCTGCTTGCTTGTTCCCAAGCAATTTGTTTTTCTTTCCTGGAGGAGGGGAGATTCCTCTCCGGGGAATGCTGCTCCCGGCTCTGAATGCAAATGTGTTGGCAACAGCGAGCAGCTCTGGGGACTCAGAAATGGATGTGCTGAGACGTGGAGCGGGTGGGAAACCTGGAGGCAAGTGCCGATCCCAGTTTGCACAGGGAAGCTCTGTGCCCTGTGAGAACAGACTGGGCCGGGGAGAGACAGGGTGGCTTTTCCGTTGGGGAACTGAAAGGCAAAGAAGTGTTTGCAGATGCATGGCCAACCCAGGGCTCAACAGGACACTGCTTATGGTAGTGGATACCCTGAGTTATTTAAAAAGAGCATGAGTAAGCATACCATTAGCTTAAAATCAAGGTGTTTTTTTCTTTTATTACTGATACTGGCAATGTACAACATAACAGTCTTTCTGCTGTAGAGATGTGATTAGAGGTGTCAGTCAACTTACTCTCGTAACAGTATTTTTTAGTTCCCTTTTTCGCCTCAGCTGCTGTATTGTGCCCATACCTCAGTAACCCACCTGCCCTTTCCCTGCCATGCAGTTCTTAATGCTGCATGCATGTGGATTTCCATTCTCTAAATTCTTTATACAAATCCCTATTCAACTTAATAATTCATATCCTCATTAATCTAGCCTATTACACCATATTTTATGGCCATTAAATTCGCTGACAAGGAATGCGTTACTTTGGAGACAGCTCCTGTACAGTATCTCGTACTACAGACAGGTATTACATTTCACATAACTTTTAAAAGTCACCATAAACCCTGCTTTTATTTATTTTTCCCTTCAATGATCATCTTTCTACTTACCAGCTGATGCTTTTGCTTGGTCAGCTCTGCTCAGAGAGGTCTCTCCATGCAGGTTGTCTCACCCGTCCCAATCTGAGTGCCCCTGGCATCACAGCAAGGGGGAAAAGCTGCAAGGAACCGACACCTTGTTATGTCTTTAGGTGTCTTTTTTATGATTGTATGAGGCTTCCTGTTTCTTATGTGAGACATGTTTTGCTTGAAAATGATTTTTCAGATGTTTCCAAAGGTGTTGACATCATCTCTGTCTATTCCAGTGATGCAGCCTCATCCCTGCATTGTGCCTGTTTTTTGGGATACATTGCTCATTCTGTTTCCAATCATTTAAATCTCTTCCCTCTGAAAGAGCAGCAGTTAAATCTCTATTTGACCTGTGCTTGTGTTGAGGGCTCTGTGCAGTTTTTGAAAGGCATCACAGCCTAGGAATCCCAATGGATTTGGGTGACATTTGAGTAGTTTAAGTACAAGCTGTCTTACAGGGATTTGTCAGCTGGTGTGTTGTTGCTAAGGCTTTGTCAGCTGGAGTCCAAAGGCTGCGTCTGATTTTCCAACAATAAAGCCCATTGCGCTGGCCTTTATCTTTCTTGGAGAGAGCCTTAGAGTGAAGGAGGGTGGGAGAGGAGTAGCTGCTCCCGATGGTCTCCCCTCTGTCATTAGGGGTGGAGGGACGATGTGCTGCCTTCGTGATGCCAGTGGTCTCCGCTTTAACTGGCTCTGTGCTCAGCACTGTGTGTCTTTATGCAGCTGACAAATTATATGACAGGTTAAAGATTATTCTAATCTCCTCTGCTACTCTTCTGGAATAAGCTGAGAAGGGAGCGTTTACCATATGTGCTGTGTTATTCTAGCTAGCATATCCAACCTTGTTTATCTGTCGCCTTCACACCTCATGTTTTTCTGTGATTCAAAACTGATTTACTGTTAACTGTTTACAGTGATTTGAACAAGAGAGGCTTGAAAAAGAAACAGGAGAAAGGTTTAATTGCTGATTTCCCATGTTATCCTGGGGCTGGATCTGTAGTATTCCTGTTCAAGTGATTAAGGAGAGAAGCAAATGACACGTGTAAGCAGACTTGTTTCCTGGCTATCTCGGCAATTGGCCTTGACACAAGTCAACAGCATTGGATGTCCCAACCTTCAGCCTTTTCTACCCCATTTTTTTCTTTCTGCAGTAGAGATAGACAAGAGGGCGAGTCATGTTTGAGCTCTAGCATTAGGCTGCAAAGGCTTTGGTGCAGTGCCTTGTCTATTGCATTGCCAATGTTTGGATTCCTTTTTGTACTTGTTTTACTGTTATAGGAAGCATTTTACCCTGTGGGTGATATCATCCCACATCTTCCTCCATATGATCTTGTGAAAAATTTACATAAATAGACTTTGCCTTAGCGGTCAGGCATTGCCTCCTTGGAAACCTGGAAGGGTTGGCTGCTCCTTATCTCTGCGCTGCCAGGATGGGGAACTGAGTGTGCAACCTGTGCAGGGAAGGGTGTTCATTGGTTTTGCAATGAGTCACAAAGCCTAATTTAAAGAATTCACACTTAGTAATGTGACAACTGTGATGATGGGGTATGGAGCGGGGAAACAGCTAAGGGACATGTTAAATCACACAGTGAAAAGCAGATCTTGGCTGGAGATAAATGTTGGCTTTCACCCATTTTGATGAAATGAAAGCTGTGTTGACCTGTCTTACTTGTTCAACACCTAGATTCATAGTTGATGAATCAGTACGGTAGAATTGGAGCTGATGAGGTAATTCACAGTTATATCTGAACACTTCCAAAAGAGGAGGGGACAAGGGTAGTGTGGATGAATGACACAGTGAGAATCTTTTTTAAAAATGCTGTAGCTGAATTGATTTATGCAGGAAATTACATTAACCTGCAGAAACGGCATCACACAGCCTTCCCCTTCAAAGAAGGCTGAGGAAGCAGGCAAGGTGGGATACTGTGGAAAAACAGCTCTTTCATCCAGTCTTGTGTCTCGTACTGATGTTTTCTCTCCTGTGTGCTCTACCATTTCATTTATGAGTTTTTGCAGGCAGCCTCTGAAGTGCACGAAAGGTGGGAGCAGCTGTGGCCTAGAGCGATAAATTCTCTTTTTCTCTACATTACTGCCTGCCCATCTTTTAGAGGTTTTATGGAAGAACATGTTTCTCTAAAGTCAGAATTGCACAGCAAGCAATTGGTCTGGCTGGAGACGTGAGTTGGGCAGCTTATGGAAAGCAGAGCGAGGGGACAGGGAGAGTAAACTTCTGTAACTCTTTTGCATCTATGCTGGTAAAAACTGCTGCTTCAGTGGTTGTTTTCTTATCTGCTCATTGTGGGTCATCAGTTCTGGATCGAAAAATTCTAATGCTGGGTGTGAATTTGAGGTTCATAATTCAGCTTGTTATCTTTATGCTGCTCCTGGGATGCCTTGTCTTAACGAAGTTGCACAAATGCTGTCTATCTTGACTGCCCTGTGAGAAGAATGATACCTCTGTAAACTCCTTAGGGATAAGTTAAGAAAATGTAGAATTACTATCTGTTGCATCTTTGACTTCCTAATTTCGGTCTAGGTTTCTTGCTTCATCCATAATCGGGTACAGATATAATCAGATTCACAAGGAGTAGTTTTCTTGCTCTTTTTTGTATGTTGTGTCTCATCCCTGGGTTCAGTGCATGCTTGCTGGCACCATGCTAGTTTGGAAACCAGTTGTCACTGGAAGAACCCAGATCGAAATGTGCTTGGGCACATTTTCTCTCTCTGAATACCCTGTAGTTATGCCTCCAGCAACCACAGAGGGGTGTTACCCAGATGTGGCTTTGCCATGCACAGGTATAGCAGAGTGCAGTGTAAAACCTGGTGTGGTATTGAAGAGTAGGATTGCACTACAGAAGATTTTTCGTATTTCCTGGTCAAATGTTCCTACAGGGGTCTAATACATACTTCGTAACCAGTAACAGCTCATAGGAAGTGTAGAGTGTGCTGAGGCAGTGCGTATGTACACAGCCTGGAAGAAAAACACATATAAGGATTTAAATAGCTTATGAAAATATTTGTCACCAGCACAACATGATGCTTCTCAAACTGGATTGTGATAGGAAGCTAAAAGGTTGTGGTTTGTGGTGTGTTTTGTGGGAGTTTTTTTGGTGTGGGTATTTTTTTTTTTTTAATAGCTTGTTTTAAGTAGATTCAGTGCAAAATTAAGTAGGAAAAAAAATTAAGCGCTTTGACAGTTATGATGTTTCAGAAATTCTTCGGTGCATCCCAAACCAGAGAAATTCATCTCCTCTTGGCAATGGTTAACAAGAAACTCTTGGTACTCCTTTTTGATTTTCTTCAGTCTTTGGTGGAAAAAAAAAAAAAGGGGGTTTTTTTCTGGTTAACTTTTTAATTTCTTGTTTCTGTCTTTATGTCTGTTTTGTCTTTTTGCCGTGCTTTTTTTTTTGGTGCAGATTTTAAAATTTATGCATCTCAAGGAAGAAATGCATGGTCAAATTCTGTCCTCAGTTATTTGGGGAAAAATAAGTCGGAAAAATGTATTGACTTTGCTGATATAAAGCTGGATATTTATTGAAGTAACCCACCAGCAAACCAACAGTACTTTATCCTGTTGGTTTTGTTCATTTGCAGATTGACTTGTCTAGTTATGAGGCTACGTAAGTAAAATAGAGTAGGTTATTTTCAATTGTGTTCAATTCAAGGCAGTTGCTGAACTCGGGTGATCAAAGCAGTGCTTGTCTTCTGGTGAAAAGGTCAAAACAAAAGTGTTGTGTAAAGCCTAAAAATGAGCCTCAAATATTAAATAATAAATAAATTCCGGCTCTGCAAAATTATCCTTTCTGTTCACCCAAATGTTCAGCTCCACTGACACCTCCAAGCAGATCCTTAAACCCAAGAGCAGATGTTTTAATGCTCTTACATTTGCTTTGTCAATATGAGGCATCAACAGCGAGTTGCAGCCCTGCATTTACATCCGAGCGCGGGGCTGCTTGGGGCTGGTGACTTGCTCTTTGACCTCATTCTTCCTTTGAACCTGCTGCCGCGGTGCGTGCTCGCGAGCCCTGCCGAGGCACCGCGTCCCTCAGCCCCGCGCCTCTTTGTCTCCTAATCCACAGACAAGAAAAAAGCAGGCAAATTCCAGCCTTTCAAGAAACTCTTCGGTAAGAGGAAGAAAAGGGAGCCCGTGTCAGACTGCGAGGAAGCCAAACTGAAGCCCAGCCACTCCTTCGGCAACGTCTGCAATGGCACCTTCTCCTCTGATGAAGAGCCAAACGGTGGTTTGAGGTAAGCTCACATGGGCTGCTGCCAGCCTGTGCAAACGCAAGGCTTGTTCTCCCTGCTTTTGCTGGAATTTAATTTAAATTCTCCCTCTGCTGAGTGATAGCAAGTCATACGCCGCTTCTTAGGAAGCGTGCGTATCTCTCTCCCTCCTCTGAATGTGACAGCCGCTGCTGTCGACCCCGAGGTCTCACTTCTTTCACACATTCCTTTTTGCGACCATGTGCTGGTCTACACAAAAAGAAATCCCAAGGTGAAGCAGAAATTAGTTTGAATCTGGCTCCGTGATTTAACAGAACTCCATGGTGAACACCTGAGCGGAGGTACTAATGGCATCTGTGTTTTTAAAACTGGGGAAAGGGAGACTTGAACTGGCTGCTACAGATACCTTATTGTGTACTTGTCCCTGTGAGGTGTTATCTCTGGGTTGGGACGGAGATGTCCTCTTTCAGTCTATCCATACAGTTTCTGCATTGTAATTAGAGTCAGCAAGCAGGCTGTTTTTATTCTGATCCAAATTGAGTGTAAAGTAGAAGAAGGAAGAGAGGGGAGAGAGAGGCACTAGGAAATCATATCATATTCCAGTGACAAGAGAGCAGGGGAGGGGAGCATGAGAATTTGCTGCAGAAATGGTGGGAGGAAGAAACTGCATAGAGTTAACTAGTCATCAATCTCTGAGAACAGAATGGGGCGGGG
>JMFS01013542.1:0-10170 GCA_000699545.1 Podiceps cristatus | reverse complement strand
TCTATGATTCTATGATTCTATGATTATCCAGCTGTAAAATTTCATTAAAAAAAAAGAAAAAAGAAAAAAAGAAAAGAGCTTTTCCAGAACAGTGAGAAAGATTTCATCACATATCTCCAATAAAATGTAACAGAAACACTCAATCTTTTCTTAAGATTCCTCTGGATATTTATTCCTGTGTCAGTAATGCAGAGCCTTAACCAAGATTCTGCTAAGTGAAAAATGCAAAGTAAAGATGAATCAACACAAGAGAAAAGAATTCAGATGGAAAAGTGGAGGGAGGACAAATGGAAAAGATATATATGTAAAAGTCAATTACGATTTTTTAAGTATCTTTAATATCTAAAATACTCCCTAACCTGTTATTTTTCCCCAATTATCTCCAATGTTCCTCTCTGTCAAATTAATATCATTTGACAAATTCAAGTTTCAAATACACATGAAGAATTTGTTATCAATAGCCATTCAGAAAGTATCACAATCATAACTTTATTAAAATCACCTCTGAAAAAAATACCGTGTAGTCCATGAAGGGTTATTGAAATACATGATTAGGTATAGAAAGATCATGAGATATTATTACAACCATTAATTCCATATTGAAAGAAGATGTCAAAGCATGATTTCATTTTCAATTTGCTCAGTCCTAAAATGAGCATAAATCAGCAAACTGGTAATGTCTTATGCAAATGTGTTCATGGAAAATACAGTTTTTGCATAGGAAAGTTTCTAGTGAAAGAAGTTATTTTACTATCTTTACCATTAGGGCTGCAATAAGATACTTTGCGTAAGATCAGTCCATGTTTCTGTGTTTATCAGAAATTCTGTGTTGCCTTAAGCAATTTTCACCTTGGATATTTGATCTCCTAATATTGTTCATTGAATTTTGCAGGAATCCATATCATCTGGCCATGGAGCTGCGTCCTTCAGGTAAAAAGCAGAGTGGAACTCCAAAACTATTATTTCTATAGGTAACAGAATGGTCTATATAAATCTATGTAACTGTGTACATCACTCAAATGAAACTGATAATTATTTCATCATTTGAAAAGCTTTACATTTTAAGTCATTTTAAGAATTTCCTAAAAAAAATGATAAAAAAAATGCTGTTCTTTCTTCAATAGAAGGATAGCTTAGTGTTTCAGAATAGGATGACAGTTGGACTGATCAGCATATGCAAGAAAGTGTAACTTGGTTGCAGGACCTTGACAGAAAGAAACTTATTAACTACACTAAAGCCAATGAACAATTCTTGGTGACAGGACATGCACTAAGAAAATATTTCCAAATTACTACTACTACTATTACCAACATCAACAACAGCAACAATAACAACAACAACAGTCTTAAATTTCCTTGTTTTTAAACATGTTAAAATTCACACATAACTTATTTCTGCCTGAATTAAGAATTTCAATGGCTTAAAACATCTTCTTTTGTATTTCATGTGTGATAAGTTAATAATAAGTTAATACAATTGATAGTGATCAGTAGTTTTAGAACTATTCAAAATGATATTTTTCATAAAAAGCAATAGAAATAGAATAGATAGATGCAATAGAAAGTTCCAAAGTTCAATATTCATGTGTGCATATTTTGTTATTAAATGTAATTAAACTCATATAACTCAGTGAAATAGAATACTCTCAAATATTAAATTTACATAATGCATATTTTATCAAATACCATAATGGATATTTTACCACATGCTAGTTATTTCTTAATTCTTGTAGAATGTGGCATTACATGAATTTTGGAACTGAGAATGACTTACAGGTAAGCTATGTACCTCCGTCTTTTATTTCTGTTTTTTTTTTTTTTTTTTTTTTTATTTCATTAATCTGTTTTAGCTTCACAACATAAAAACTAGAAAGTATCTATCTGGAAAAAAAATCATCAAATGCTAATTTTTCTTTGAACAAAGGAAGTCTCAAGTACGTTTGCTATTCTTTCATTAGTACCACTTTCAAGAAAGAACCCCCACAGTAAGAAGGATACAAGATTCAAAGTACAGGAAGGTAGGTAACAGGTGCTTAAATTCAGATTTTCCTTTTTTTTTTTTTTTTTTTTTTTCTTTTTGTATCACTGTGGAGAAAGTGAATCATGAAAGTGAACTTGAGAAGAGGGATTATCCAAGAGATGACCTCATATTATTGAATGCCTAAAAAATATTTTAAATGGTTAAGATGAATTTTTTTCTTCTGTTTTTCTAGACATAAATTATTTTATATAAGGAACTGAAGACAAAATAATGTCAGGATTTCTACCTGCTAAATATCTTTATTGAATACATTATCTTGCATTTTGAATTAGTGTATATGGAAGTATTTATTATTACTGGTGTGTCAACAGTTATTCTTAAATAGATAAAATGACAGTGCAGTTATGTATAATGCTAGAGGTTTTCAGTTTATTAGATATATGTACAGTAAAAAGAAGGCTTGAAGTCTCTCATGAGAAAATCAAATGGAAGTAAAACTATTTCTCTTTCTTTCTTAAAGTTCTTCTGCAAAATTCTATCATAAATGCTGCCATTGGCAGCTACTGTCTTTTTTGCCTCCCATAAAAATATAGCAACTGTCAATAAAATGTAAAAAGTGCAGGAAATAAAAAAAAGAAAAAAAAAAAAAAAAGAAAAAAGAGTCATGTATAGAATTCCACAGCAGAGAAAATAAAGGAGCTGTAAATGAGCAGACTTAAACTTGTGTAAAAGATTTGGAAAATGAATTCTGCATTTTACAAGAGCTGGTTTTCCAATACATGTTGTTCAGTGGCAAATACGCTGTATGGTTCCTAATAAGCTTTTAGTACTACCTGTGCCAGCTGAACCCTTTCCTTTCTAATACGAAGTTACAGCAAAGCAATTTGCTCCATGGAATAAAAAAGAATCTGAAGAGCCCAGACAGAGAAATCCAATTTCATCTCCAGACAGACACAGCACTATATGCCTTCCATTTTAATGACTGACGGATTCTATTTCTCCTTTCCCGGAGTCACAGAAGAAACAGGCTTTCCTGCCTAGTGAAGAATTCATTAAAAAAATCCAAAACAAAACAGTGTTATATTTTTGGGGTTTATTTTGCTTGCACCATGCTTGCAACAGTTTCACATACATTTATTAATATCTCACTTCCTTCTACCATTAATTCAGCTAAAATACTGTTGCCAGGTTAATGAACTGTAGGCTTATATCTATTCTGTCTGTTGTTCCATCAGCCTTTTCTGACACTGTGCCATCAATCCATCAAGTGTGCCGATTGCAGATTTCTAAAAAGTAAAACACCTCTTACTTTAAGCCTAAAGCTGTATCTAAGCCTCTGAAAGACCCATGAGCTTCTCTATCAATCTACAACACATTTTTAAATGTATATTTTTTATTTTTCCTCCTCTTGACATAGAATGTCAAATTCAGGGTTTTTTTAGGTTGATCAAAGTCTGTCCTCAGAAGAATGACTCCAGTTTTATACACCAGTGCCAATAAAGAAAAAAGGTTTGACCCAATGTTGAAAACAATTTTTGGAGGAAAATTTACAGGTTTAAGAAGCAGAAATTTCATTTGATTTACATATATTGAAGTCTCTTGATCTTATCTTAAAGTACAATAAAATTGTGTCATTTCATTGCTAAATGTTTGAGGAACTTTTTATTCTTTTTAAAGATGTCATTCAACTTTACCAGTAGTAAAGGCTTTATTTTGTTATACCCTTTACTATTTGTATATACATCTGTTTATGTGTTGAGACCAGGAAGAATTGAACTCAAAATTTCCATTGCAATGGTAATTAAAAAATTTTAAAAAATGTATGTTTTCTCTTAGTGAACTATGGAAAGCAAGCATTTCATTAAATGGCAATACAAACTGGTTTGCACAGAAAAGTTCTTAATGAAACAGAACCTTAAAATCTAAACTTTTAGGCTTTAATATGCAATTTTTCAGAAAGGACCTCTAAACTTCTAGTTACCATTGAAACATCCGAGCACTGCTGTCAAAAAAATCCTGAATCCCCACAAGGATTTCCAGATCTCCAGATTCAGTGGTATCAAATACCATTTGGTATTTGGAATGGAAAGCCTTGGGATTTTGTGGCAATGAGCCTGGAGTCCCCAGTTTCTGAGCCCCAGCTCCTGCATAGCTTTGACCCTGGCAGCCCAGAGAGTCAATGACGGTGCATCCAGCAAGCATGCAATGGAAAATTGGTGGGTTTCTTGGAACAACATTCCACTGAACAGGATTCCTTCTGCATGTAATCTAGAAGATTAATAGAATCATCATCATAGAATCATAGAATCCCTTGGTTGGAAAAGACCTTTAAGATCATCAAGTCCAGCCATGCCTGACCACCACTGAACCATGTCCCTAAGCACCTCATCTACCCGTCTTTTAAATGCCTCTAGGGATGGTGACTCAACCGCCTCCCTGGGCAGCCTGTTCCAGTACCTGATTACCTTTCTTCCTTTTCAAACTGTTAATGAATACCGTATTACTTATTTCTTGACTGCAGAAATTGTCTTAACTAGCATACTCACCAGTTATTTTTTTCCAACTAAGATGACTAAAAACACATATGATTTTTAAACTGAACGGTTGGCATAGTTCAGTCCTAAACTTTCTAATAGTAGACATAACTAGCTAGTTAACAGTTTTGGGGAAAAAAAATAAAATATGAGTGTCACAATACATTTTTAAATTCTGTAATATATTTTCCTTGTATTATATTTGTTTTAGTATGTAGTGCCATATGTTACAGAAAGAAAACTACATGAATCTACAAGCCCGTGACATATCTAGTTAAATGCCAACATTTAACAGATATTTAAGTTGCATTTGCTCCACTTGCTTAGATGCCTTTCCTGGAATTTCCCAGTATTAGAGAACAGCTAAGTACAAATTAGCTGTGTTTTGGGGGAGGGTTTTAGTTGGTTGATTTGTTGGTTGGTTTGGGGAGCAGGGTTTGATTTGGTTTTTATTGTTCCTATGCTTCTTCATTTTCATTGAGAAAAAAAGAAAAACTAGTTGTTTATAAATGATTTGCTCACTGAAGAACTTCTGTTTTTCTAAATGTTTCACTTTGAACTAGATCAATATGACAAAAAGTGATAAACAAGTCTCTAAATACCCCTAGTCATATTCAGCACATGCAGAAAGTAATCTGATATCAGATAGTACACAATACACTTATCAACTATTTCATTGCTCTTGCTTTGGGACCTAAAAATTAGGTTGACATATTTCCAATGACATCCTGGAGTACATTGTTAATATTCTGAATGTAATTCATTGGCTGTTATACACATGTGAAATGAAACTAATTTAAGTTATTAGTATTTTAAAGGATGTCAAGACATTTGTGTTTGAAATATGCTTACATTCAGCAGTCTAAGAAAGTGTTTGTATTTTAAATTAATCTTGTGGTTGTACTGTTTCATTGCTTGTTTCTTCTGCTTTTCCTCTTCCTGCCTTTTTTTTTTTTTTTTCTCTTTAGCTATAAGAAAAGCACTCTGCAGGTCGTTGGTAGTCTCCATTTGATAGCTCACCATGGTATCTCCCTGAATTATTCCCTGTATATCGAGTTCACTGTATTTAATCGTTGAGCATTATATTTTTTACCCTGGAAGCTGATTGCTAGCACTGATTACTTTCAAAATTATTTCCTATCTGCACAATGGTTTTGGAATCTTAGAAAATTTTTTTTTTTTTTTTTTTTTTTTAGCATTGTCTGTTTTGGTATATTCTTCAACAAAACTTGAACTGTTTATGTTATTTATTGGGTTTTTTTTATCTTTGTGACCATCATCTGGAGAAATGCTTAAAATTATCAGCTTTGTTTTATTACCAAACTCTAGTTCCAGTGAAAAAAATCAAGGGTTTGTTTTTTTAGTGTACTGGGACTGAAAATTGACTTTTAGTTGAAAAATCTTGGCAAAAGCAGAGGTATGAGAATAAACTCCCAAGTTAGTGCAAGTTTTTCCAATGCAGCAACTTTGGTTCTGAACTCAAAGCTCACTGACAACTAAAGCAGTTTTAGGACTAATCAGGCTTACTATGACTTTGTGAGACTGTGAATCTTAACACAACATTTTTTAGTAATTTTAAGCATGGCAGTGATTAAAACGTGGTCTGATAAGAGTAAAGAAGTGGGCTGACTACATATATACCAGTTTTGGTCCATGTCTCTACTTTTCAGATGTTAATATTTTGAAAGGGGCACAGTGGTATGCAGTATCTACATGGAGCTAAGGATTACTGTTACAATTAACAGACTGCTTGAAGTGCCAGTAATTAATAGACTGCCTGTCCACATTACCCAGCACGAAGAATCTTTTATATAATACTGATAAAATTGTTAGATAGAACATCTGTTACATTAAATTCCTAATTTGTGTAAATAGATGACTCCTTGAAAACAGTGCAATTATGGTCTTGTAACAATTGTGAATCTTATGTACCATGTTTTCTAAATTTCATGTTCTTCTCTGAGTCTCAGATTTCTTAAGTGGCATGATATGTCCAGCTCAGCTTATTACTTCATAACATCATCCCTATATTTAACAACCTACTGACTTTTTTTAAGATATCTTAACATTGTGCATTTCAGAAGGTGGCATTTTCTGATAGGAGTGTTAAATTTGCTTTAGAGTAAAAAAACCCAAACCAACCAAAACAAAAAACCTCCACCAAAAATAAACAAACAAACCCCTCTCCTACCTCATCCACAAAAATTATGCTAAAATGTATTAGAAGTGCTTTAAATACTGAAGAAGTGAGCTTCTACAAACTTGCTTCTGAGTTCTGCTTTGGATGACTGGTGAGAGCACTTTCATTTTGCTTTAAGATTGTGAATAAGATACAAGTCATTATGTTTTGCTACAAGTGTAATGATGGCAATTTAAAGGTGGACACACTTTTAGGTTGCTGATTTTGAACACTTTTAAGTTGCTGGTTTTGACAGTACTGAATACAGCAGTTCTTAAAATATGACCATTCCTGAAAATCATTTATCACACTGTTAATTTCAAAAATGAGCTCCAAGTGTAAGTGGTTATGCTTATATCATTTTAAAGCTATCTACTTTGCAATTCCTAAGACGTAAACTTTACGCTGGCATCAGTTTGAATTATCTGAAAGATGATTTGAACATTCATCCTTGTTTTCTTTTAAAATTGTTGCTTCTTTACTATGACTTCATAAGGATATTAATTTATAGAAATGAAGCAAACAGGATACCTTTACATCGTTTTGTACCTTGTTAAACGTACCTATAAAATACAAACTCTTGAGTTTGCCAGGAACAACAACTTCGGTCTAAGCGGTAGAGCATGGTTCCTATTGTACATGGAGCTATGTCAGAAAGCAAGGGAATAAATTTCCAGACAGTTCCAGAAATAGGCTGAACACACCTTAGTTTGCAAACCAAACTTTGTGGAGTCTGTAAAAAGTTCATGTGCCCTAAGCATTTTGTGGTTAGGTCTGTTGTTTTCAAAGAGTAGTCCTTACCTGAGCATCCTACACCCTGTTAAGACTTGAGGATATGTGATTTGGTTTCAATCTCTGGCCTTGATGCAGCTACAACAGTTTGAAAGTCTTTTGTTTGAGGGAACAGAAACCAATTTTGAAAAAATAAAATTAAATTTAGTCCAATAATTTCATTGTCCACCATGCTCTGGTGCAGAAATCCACTTCTGGTAACGTTTGGACACTCCAGAGGGCTAAAGCTGACAAGAAACACAGTTTATCTTTCGGTCTTCCCTTGTAGTTCTTTTGCTTTTGCCCAGCTTGAGCTCATTAACTAGAGTCTCCAGGTGTCTGAGTTTTACAAAGAGCAGAAATGAACATCTGTTTAGCATGTAATAAATGTAACACTGTTTCTAACAACAGACCTATAAAACAAACAAACAAATTCAAAACAAACAAAAAGATAACTGAATACATTATAAGACTAAATTGGCACAAACAAGTAATTTTCTAATAAATCTTTTTCTCATAAAAGTCTTCAGTCTTTTCATCTTTAGAAAGAATCTGAACATTTTGACCCTTAATTATGCAGGCCATATTACCACATGTATCTTTGGCCCTAAGTACTGAGTGGTCTTTCTCAAATCTCTACAAATGTAACTGGCGTGCTAATTCTCCTGAAAGAAAACATTCAACAAAATTCAATAATGTTTCCTTTTCTTATTATTTTTTAAACTGGAGATAGTCTATATACTGTAAAATATTTCCATTGATATAGCATTCAGCTGTTAGTTCTAGGAGGATAGATTTTTACTGAGTAAATAATGTATAGGAAGTAACTCTGTCTCAGATGTGAATTTTGTGCTATAGCTGTCAGTTCTATTAATTCCAGTCCTGTACACTTGAAGCGTGAGACTGACTGTAAAGTCGAATATCTATGTATGTGATGAATTGGTCCCCTCAGGGAAAGTTTTCTTTTCTCCTTTCCTTTCCTTTCCTTTCCTTTCCTTTCCTTTCCTTTCCTCTTTTCTTTTCTTTTCTTTTCTTTTCTTTTCTTTTCTTTTCTTTTCTTTTCTTTTCTTTTCTTTTCTTTTCTTTTCTTTTCTTTTCTTTTCTTTTCTTTTCTTTTCTTTTCTTTTCTTTTCTTTTCTTTTCTTTTCTTTTCTTTTCTTTTCTTTTCTTTTCTTTTCTTTTCTTTTCTTTTCAAGAAGATGGTTTTCATATTGTATACAAGGAGATTGCTATTGCATTGATACTGCCTTGGCCTTTCAAGTGTAACTTATTGCAAACAAAGGAAGACTAAGCACAATTCTTCTATGAAATGGAAAAAACCCACACACATTATTGATCAACAAAGTTAATCTCTATGGCTCAGCACCTCTGATATATGCATATATTTTTTTTTCTCTTGTATACTAAATGAATAAATCTAGTGTTTCCAGATCAACAGAAGTGATTTCTTTGTCTTTATTAACCTGTGCTTACAATTCACAGATATGTTTCTACAAGGATGTCATACATGCAGCTGAATGTATGGATATAAATGATATTATTTTGAAATATTTATTTGTATAAAGTGTATTGCAGGATGGGAAAAAATAGAGGGTGTAGTTATTTGAATTAGAGAATAAACTTGTAAAACAAAAGAAAGATGAGACACAGTGAATTTTAAGTCTCAAGCTAATGGGTTCTCTTTTTTGTTATTTCACATTTCTGAGGTTTAAGTAAATGAAAACTCTTTGCAAAACCTGGATAATAGGGATAACAGCTGGTTAGGATACTTCTTTTAAACAGATTCTTTTTGGAAAGTACTGATTTGGCAAAATCAAGCTTTTTATGGGGACCTGCCAATTTTGATGGATTTTCAGTTAGAAAACGTTTCTCAGATGCAGGAGTAGCTTTCTCTCCAAAATGAGAGGACCAGAAAACCAAACCAGTTGTGGAACTCACCTGACTTTGGCAATCTCAGCTACATCTGTCTTTCTGCCTTCATTGTGGTCCCATTCCTCTCTGCCTCATCTCCCCATTTTCTGGTTCACAGTTGAGTCTAGAAAGTTGTTTCAGGAATTCCTCTATAGGAATAACTGAGAAATTTCCATAAATGGAACTGTTTCACATGGATTAAAAAGAGAAAGACAACTGCTTTGATTTTTTTTTTAAAGAAGAACAAAAGAAAGTTACCTTCTCCATGAAATTTAGAAATGCTTGAATGCCCCATGGATTCACAACTCCAGTTTTCAATGATCTCTAATTATGTGTTCACAAGGGAGATTTTGGTTACACACAAACGGAGATAGACAGTAGGCGTATAATCATATGTCTGTGGCAGGCAACTAGTTTGGTTTTGCAAACTCATGACAATAAGGTCAAGAATTATGATGACTCTTCTTAACAATCTTTTGTTTTTTCATGATTAAAATGAAGACTACAGAAAATCAACCACTTTCAAGCCTTCATGTTTTACCAATAGTAAAGAAAACCCTGACTCCAGTCGATAAGTTTAAAAAAAAATATTTAATATAATGAGATGATGTGATACACAACTGCGTTTTTACCTAAAGACTGTGTCATGGAAATAAATTAATGAGACAAACATTTTTCAACTACAGGGAAGGTTTAATATCCGGTATCTATCTGTTGTAGAAAACTTATTTGAGAAAGAGCTACATTTACTACAAATACAGTAGTCTTCCCTCACCACCCCCCCACACCCCACC
>KL257866.1:8123-22725 GCA_000699545.1 Podiceps cristatus | reverse complement strand
CTATTCTGCATATGATGCACGATTCTGTGGTTAATTTTCTGTCAAGTCCTATGTCAGGGCTGTGAATTATATAAACCGTAAAGGCAGTGTTTTGGATTGAAGTTCTAGACAAAACAAAAAGTAAGGCGTGTGTGATTATTTTAGAGGGACCATGAATATCTCTATGGACAGGGCCATTACTCCAGAGAGAAGCTGAATGCAGGTTGGCTTCTCAAAATGACAGAGCGCTAGTCTTAAATGTATCTTACTCCACATACGATGCTACTCCCCAGACTTCTGTCTTGAAAGATGTCTATCTAGAGCCCATTCATTTTGAGAATGGGATTATCTGTGATGGATAAAGGTCTCCTCAGACCAAAACCACTTAAAATCCACTTTTTCCCTTGAAAGCAAAAAACCCCTAAACAACGCTGTTTAAGTTGCCAAAGAGCTGGGAATCTGGTGGGTATGTAACCGGAGTTAAAAAAGGCTAAGCACTGTGGAGTGTGGAGCAAAACCAGCATAGTTTTTTTTTTTGAAATCAGCATGGTTCTGTGTTACTCACAGGACTGCTATTTTTCATTTGGCTCCTTTTGTTTTTCCACTCATCCACAATCTGCTGTGTATGGTAAGTCAATTTATCGGCTGTCTCCTACAGCTTTGTGGAGGTGGTCCTGCAGAAGCGCAACCTTATTGAGTCCTGGCTGCTCCCATGCTAATTGCTTGTAGCATTTGGAGACAGGATTTCCATGTGCACATGGCAGGTTGCTGGCTCTGGAGAGAGCAAACCCAGCCTCTGCTGATAGATTGTGAGGTGGGAATGTCTGTTTCTGCTCAAAACTGCTGAGCTGATTTTTAAGAGACTTGTCATAACGGTGATTAAAGCTGAAATTCAGGTTGGAGAGCTGTACTGTCTTTCAGGTTACACTAGTTACCGTTGCTTGGCCAAGTTAATGAGTTGTCTGCTGCGAACATGATCAATATTTTCCTGCCTTTCTTCCCCGTCCCTGCTCTGGAGCACTTGTGGTCTTTCATGTATTTATTTTGTGCAGATGAAGTGGAAACCTTGGGCAAAGGAAGTAAATAACTTCCTTGGGTTGGTACGTGATCCTGTTGCACAACAAAGAATTGAAATGGATTCCTCTAAGTCTAGTGCTTTAGTCCATGGATCAGGCTTTCCTTTCTCTGCTGTTTTTGTACCACCTCTTAATTATCATCTTGGCTAAAACAAGGAGAACAACAGAGGCCAGATCCCAGAAGAAGGCTGTGAAGACTCCTTGGTTGTAAGGGTTACTGTGTGCATAGGAACAGCTTTCTGGAGAAGAGGAGCCATACTCAAATGGCCTTGTACCCTTTCTTTTTCCAAAGGAAACACTGAACTTTGCCCTGTACTCTGGTGTGTTGTTGGGGTCACAGTGGTTCTTCTTGCTACTCTGTAGAGCAAGACCTGCATTTCAAGGACCGCATGCCGGATGTTGGGCCGTTGGCAGTTGTGAGGTGCCAGAAGAAAGCAGTGCATTGCAAGGACAGAATGCTCTCACAGATTTTGCCTGTGGAAAAGCACAGATTTTTCAAGAAAATTTTTCCTTGATCTGAGAAGCGCTTTTTATCAAGTGACTTTCAAAATTGCACCCCAGCGTGTGTTTCTGTTTTGAGTTAGTAGATTTCGTTAGTCAGTTTTTGATCTGATCTTGTCCTATAGGTGAATTTTAGAGGAGATTAAAGTTTTCTTTGCATAGAACAGCTAGGGGTCATTCCCTTGTTATGGTTGTGATGTGATTGTGTTTAGAAAAACTTCCTGCACTATGTTTTTAAACAGTTGATGTATTTTATTGCCCAGCTAGCAGAAAAGAAAATATTTTTAAAAATCGCATATCAAAAAAACCCCATACTGTTTGATATTTTAAAATGTAGGAACTATTGCATTCTTGTACAAAGAAAGCAAAAACCCTACTGAAGGCTGGCAGTTGGTGGTTATAAAATTCTGCAAATGGTTCTTAGTTTCTTGTCTTGGAAGAATTTTTCCTTCGTGCAGTAAAAAGCACTTACTGTAAACTTTGGGAAGCCATCAATACTCTCCAGCCCCTTAAACATGTCAGAACAATGGGACTCTCGTCAGTGGAGTACGAGTCAAAGTAAGCTATATAGTAATACTCCGGGTATAACGTTACTGATGAAGTCATGATTAGTGCTTTCGTGTTGCTGCTCTTTCCTGACAGAGGCTGAGAGCTGACGGACTTGGTTAACAACCTAGCAGCCACACCAGGCAGCAGTGCAACATGCATTTAGATAGTTGGAGGAAATGTTTCTTTGCAGGAGTCACAATTCAGTTTTTATAGTATGGGAAAGAGGTCTGGATCTGCAATATATTTTTGTTTGTTTGACAGATGAAGCTGGAAATGTTCTTCTGCAGCGGTAGTTTCCCATAACACCACTGCCTATGCAGGTGTTTCTTGCCTGAGCGTGTGAAGTAACGCATCTGTGTCTGTTCTTGTACTTGATTTAGTTCCTTTCCATTTTGGCCTGCCAGGCTAATGCATAACCCTTATGTGAATGTCATGTTGTAATTCACTGAAAGTACTCTGCAGGATTCATAAAGTGGAAGAGCACAGCTTGAGTATAGTTTTAAGAGAGCTGAACCCTGAGGTTCATCCACAGCTTGGTGAACGTACTTGCTGAATGTACTTTGATAAAGGATGGGTGTGCAGAAGGGGATTAGTTGGAATGACTGTGTGGGTCTTTATAAATTGCATAATGCTAATGAAATGCCATAAGATGATGTTGTCTAAGAGGAGGTGTTTGAGTGGCTGGTGTTATCTGCTATCGGGGCGATGTTTTTTTTCTCTCCTGGCTGCACATTTTTGAGGAATCCATTCTGGTCTTGTGTATTTATACAGCCTCTACTGCCGTTTATCTGAGCACTGTTTCCTTGTAAGCAGAGCACTGTAGAGATAAGGAAAACTAAGTGACTTCTCTAAGGTCGTGGAAAGGCTCTTTGAGCTGCAGCTTCAGATCCATGCTTGGACTGCTCCCCCACAATTCCTGCCTGATACCCACACCAATCGTACCTTCTCATGTGAGGGCAGTGTGTTGCAGAGGGAGAGATGAAATAGGTGGAGATAAAACACCAGAGCAACACAGAGATTCAGATGGCAAATTTTGTTGGTCGATCTGGTCCTGAGTGGTATATCAGTGTTGGTTGACAGCCGGCTGAACATGAGCTGGCAGTGTGCTCAGGTGGCCAAGAGGGCCAACGGCATCCTGGCCTCTACCAAGAATAGTGTGGCCAGCAGGAGTAGGGAGGTGATCGTGCCCCTGTACTTGGCACTGGTGAGGCCGCACCTCAAGTACTGTGTTCAGTTCTGGGCCCCTCACTGCAAGAAGGACGTCGAGGTGCTGGAGCATGTGCAGAGGAGGGCATAGATTCATAGAATGGTCTGGGTTGGAAGGGACCCCAAGGATCATAGAGTTCCAACCCCCCCGCCACAGGCAGGGACACAACGAAGTTGGTGAAGGGTCTAGAGCACAAGCCTTATGAGCAGCGGCTGAGGGAGCTGGGGGTGTTTAGTCTGGAGAAGAGGAGGCTGAGGGGAGACCTTATTGCTCTCTACAACTACCTGAAAGGGGGTTGTAGTGAGGTGGGGGTTGGTCTCTTCTCCTTAGTAACGAGTGGCAGAACGAGAGGAAATGGCCTCAAGCTGTGCCAGGGGGGGGTTAGGTTAGATATTAGGAAAAACTTCTTCACCGAAAGGGTGGTCAGGCATTGGAACAGGCTGCCCAGGGGAGTGGTTGAGTCTCCATCCCTGAAGGTATTTAAAGAACAGATAGATGCGGTGCTTGAGGGCATGGGATAGATGGACTTGGCAGTGATGGGTTAACGGTTGGACTCGATGATCTTAAGGGTCTTTTCCAACCTTGACAATTCTATGATTCTATGATCAGAGTAGGGAAATGGTGGTAAAGGAAAAAAAAACACCTTGCTTGCTCTCTGTTCCTTCTCTTTGATATGTGATTTCTTGGGGAGCTCCATGAACTGCAGATGGCAGCATGTGATGCTTGTTTGCTTTGAAAAAGAAGGAAAGTGGGTACTGATCTTCCTTCCTTTTGGAGTATTTCTACCTTTTCCTGTTACGGCAGTTCCTTTCCTGACAAATGCACAAAGAAAAGGAAAGGCCAACATGAAAACCTAGCTCATGTGAGAATGTTTAAGAGTGATCAAAATAAAACCTGAGTGCTCCATCTGTGCATGAGTGATTGGAGTGCACCTCTACAGTGGGACTTTTAGCAGACCATAGGCTTTTCTGCCGCCCTAGCACTGTGAAGGGAAGCTGCTTGTTCTTACGTTCGCAGGCTCTACAAAAGAGCAGTGTGATTTAGGTGTTTGTAATGCAGAAACAAGCTAAGTTTAAAAGCAGTTGTCCAACTGTCGTGTGTCTCTGCAGAAGCTCTGCTATGCAAAATGCTAGTCCTGCAAAAAATTAGTGGCTCTGCACCATTGTGTCACCTGCTTAATCATGTTCCTGATCTTATCTTTTGTTCTTCAGTCATGGTTGATGTCTTTGTCAGGAATTCATTAGTAGTTTTCATGTGGCCAATCATGTATTCCCATTTCTGCTGCTGAAGATGTGCAGTAATGTGTGTAACAGTTTCAGCTGTGTGTTTGGAGTAGGAGCATCTCCTTGGGGATCAGGGTTTGCCAAGATCCTGAAGTTGGTCAGACAGTGCAAACAATATACCTTCCTCTGGTTTGTCAAGGTGCAAAGGGCTTGGTGGCTCTTTATGGCTACCAGCTCCTTCCAGCCTCAGCAGAGCTGTAGCAGTGTACTGCTCCTATAGAGTTACTAGCAGAGGTCAGCTTATAGCTCCTCCCTGTGTCTTTGCTTTGTATTATTTTTGGTGGATAAGATTCCTTAAATCAAGTTAAATCAGCCACTCTTTATTGTGAGAGTCTCTTGTAATTAACAAATTCCTTTTCAGAGCAACAGGATTTTTTTCTTGGTGGTTGGGGGTTTTTTGTTTGTTTGTTTTTTTGAATTTGGTCATTATGTGGTTTTTGAGCTTCAGCAGTCAATGCCAGACAAAGATAGATAATGATATGTGTCAATGCTAAGGGATGTTTTTACTACAAGTGTCAAGGAACAGGCAGATGTGTATGTAATGTGATGGATCGGTATGTTAATTAAGGACAGCGGTGACAATCCCTGGTAGTGCAAGGTTTGTACTTCCTGTTATTTCTGTGTGTATGTACCTTTTTAATGAAACCCTACAGAGATACTGAAGTGTTACACTGGAAAAGGAGAGCAGCTTTCTTCCTTACTTTGTAAAAGTGCCTAAACCGGCTCAAACTGAAGGCTCCTCTAGCTCCATCCAGCTGTGGCAGCTGTCAAAAGTGACTGCACAGGGGAAAGGACAGGAAGTACAGAAGGATGCTTTCAAGGGGGTATTCTTTCAGCCTTCAATAGTTTACATCTCAGACTTCTCAAATCAGAGAGGTTATCTTTTGTATTTCATAAGCTTCCATGAACCCCTGTTCCATAAATCCAGTTTCTCCTTGAGCCTGTGTAAATCTCGGTGTCCATAGTGTCCCATGGCCAGAAATTTCAGAGCTTTGCTGTGTGTGTGAAGAACCTCTTTTTAACTTGTTTTGGCCCACATGCTTGCTAACTTTGGTGGCTCACAGTTCTTGTACTGAATGTCATGCAAACAAATTATTCCCTGTTCACCCATTCCACAGTACTCATGGTTTTAAAGAGTTTTGTCATACCCTTTCTCGGTCATCATCTTGAGTTATGTCAGCAGTTCTTACAATGAAGCTGTTCTGTACTTGTGATTTTACTCGTCCTTTCTCTTTGTTTTTTTCCAGTTCTTCTGTAGCTTTTTTCGGACTGAAGAAATAAAAACACCGTGAATTTGAGATATGGTGTCACAGTGGATATAGACAACAATATAATGTTGTTCCCTGTGTTCTATTTAATTTCCTTTCTAGATTTCTCACATTCAGTTTGCTTTTGGATGCATGTGAGAACTGCGTGATATTGTCATGAAAAATCTTGTCACTGAAGATTGTGTTCCTCAGTCCATGGTCAGCTCCAAGCCCGTTGCTATGTCAGTGAAGTTAGGATTGTTTTTTCCCTTCTGTGCATCGTTTTTCATTTTTTCTAAAAAGAATTGTATCTGTCATTTTAAAGCTCGGAGTCATTAGGTTCTGCAATTCTTCATGCTCTGCCTGCATTCCTTACTACTGAGTCACACCACATCAGTACCAACGTTTCTGTCACTATCACATTGTCTGTGTGTCATTTTGGCTTGGTTGAACAGTGTACAGAGCTTTCGTACGTTTCTGTCACTATCACATTGTCTGTGTGTCATTTTGGCTTGGTTGAACAGTGTACAGAGCTCTCGTACGAAACCACCATTTGTTCCTACCCTGTGGTTCTTGTCTGCTAGGCACCTGTCACTGGTCGGAGGGCCTTCCCTCTTCCCCACTGCAGGGGCTTAGTTTCTTTGTGCTAGTTGAATCCTACTGGGAAGTCTAAATGTCCTGCATTGGATGAATCTTCCTTAATCACTTGCTTGTTGTTGCCTTTGGAGAACTCCAAAGGTTTTTGAGCAGGACTTCCTTTTACAACAACTGTTGGTTCTTCCCCAGTATGTACTGGTTATCATTGTCTCCTTATTATGCTCTTTATTATAGTTTTGACAGTACAGACCTGAGGCTTACTGGTCAGAACCTTTCTTTGATAGTAATTTTCTCTGTTTTTACTCAGTATTTTACAGTTCTGTAGTGCCTGTCTTGCAGCTGTCAGGTAACATTTGCTGGTGTGAAGGAATATGGATCAGAGCATTCCTGAGAATGAAATAGTCTGTGTGGTCTGGTATGCAGTGTGGTGCCCTGCATTATCTCTGCCTGCTCACTGGTGCTCGGAGATTTGCAGCAGGCTGTGAAACTCCTGTCTCTAAATTCCAGTTTCATTCAGGAGGAAAGTGACTTGGAGTATTTACTAATTCATAGCATGCTTGGTGGCTCATAAAAAATGAATAGGTGGAGTCCTGTTATAGTGGGGATAGCTGTTTACCTTTTTTGCCTTTTTAATCTCCAAGAGGCCAGTACTGGCCTTGATATCAACTTTGAATTCCTTCTTTTCCCTTAGCAGTAGTTCTTGTAGATTGGAATGGGGCAGCATAAGGAAGGCTTTTACCCTGTATCTCCTGTCCTTTATCAGTTGTTGATAAAGGGCGTAGTCTCCACTGTCCTCCACTAATCTTAGGCTCAATTAAAAATCTCGCTCTCAGAGGAGACAGCAGTTTCTGGAACTGAATGGGTAAACACATCCAGTAGTACACTGTGTTATTCTTAATTCTTTTCTTCTTTTCAGATAACCAAATTAAGTTTGTGAAATCAGCATTGTGGTACCATGGCTATGGCAGGCCAGAATTCTATCAGCTCCCCTCCGATGGCTCCGCGGGTAGTCGGGAGCTGCTGCTGGCGTTTTCCTGGCTGCTGCACAGACTCAGCCTCTTGGAGCAGCTTTTGGCTCGGAACAGAGTGAAGACTGGGGATGAAACCTCAGCATGCACGGTGAGCATGTTTGTGTCCTTCCACCTTATCTGTCCACAAGTAACGTTCTGTGACAGCAGCTGTGTTATCACTAGTGTATAATGTGTGGTATCTTGGTACCTGTACAAATACATGCCTTACTCCAGCTTTAAAAAAAACTTAAAGGGGCCAGCATCTGAAACCTGTTTTGTTTCCCTTCTCTAAGCTTTCTGTCTGCAGGTGATCTGGGTTCCTTCTCTTTCTCGAACTCCCACTCCTGCCTGAATTCCCTGATTTTTATTTCCAGTGTAGGTGAGACCAGTGTGGAGGAGAAGTGCAAGTAAGTGAATGTCTTTGGTGTCTGTGCTTCTGAGTGTTGTGTTTCCAGACTGTAGCATGGGTGATTCTACAATGTAGGCAAACAGGTTAGCTGTGAATGCTGGGTACCTTGGCATTGGGTAGAGCAAGTAGTCCTAAGGCAAATAGTACTTTTTAAAAACATCAGGATCTCAAACAGCAGCTACTGGTCTTGGGGTAACTAATGACCTTGTAGCCTCCTTGAGAGAACAGTGAGGTATGTTGTGTTTCCATCAATAAAAAGATATTAGCATATAGAAAGCCTGCTCTGAAGTAAGCTAAGAATAGTTGTGTGTCTGCTTTAGCTGCCATATACATGATATAAGAAACGCCCCCCCAAACCCCCAAAAAACAAAAACCAAAACACAGTATGAAAACATAGGAAGATCTGTGCCCCCCACAAAACCCTGGTCTAATAATGTTTGGTAATACTGCTTTTAAAACCCATTCCTTTCATTTAAGGCTGCATGTATACATTATGGTATAGACAATTGCTCTGGAGCAGAGTGTGAGAAGCTTAGGAGAGAAGATTTTTTTCCAAGTCTGTGTTGTTTGTTGCAAATAAACTATCCCTGCTCTTAACACAGCAGGTAATGCAGGCTGAATTTAGACTCATAAATGCAATGCATTAGTTTGAGGCCCCTCGAGATGGTTGTGGGTTTGTTCTAAGTCACTGTCATCTAGGCAGACATTAATTACTGGTCAGCCTGGTTCAAAATGACAGGCTCACAGAATTGTCTCATTTCCGGGCAAACAACATTGTAGGTCTCGGTGTCTAAGACTTTGTAGTCTTCATGGTCATGTATACGTGCTCCCCTAGACTGTAGGCTGCCTAGTTTCCTAGAATCTTTGTAGGGAACAGCAAAGTGGGAAAGAGAGGAACTCGGGTGTATTAGAGGAATTCCTTGACCAGTAGTGGATTTGGTTTAAATAAATGCTTGTGAGTTAGCGGCAGTAAGGGCTGTTTTGTTCTTGTGGCTGCCCCGCCCGCCCGGCCTGCCAGGAGCAGAACTTCTGCTGCCAAGTAGAGGATTTACTACCTGTATTCCAGCACTTGCTCCTGCTGAGAAACTGCAGTTCTGCCTGTTGTCTTATTTTATGGGGGAAATTAGAAGCGGTGAGTCAAGTTGGAGCCCCAAATTTAGGAACTAATCTGTATCAGGAAGGCTGCTGTAGGTAGGTCTTCTTATTTCACATTTATGTGTGCAAATAAGAGCTGTTTGTTTGGGCAGGGCTTAGTGCTAATCGCAGACACTTTGGAAAGGCACTGTATAGATACAGTGTCTTCAGAAGAAAAAAAAAAAGTACAAGTCGAAAATGGTTCAAAGGGAAGAGTCACTGTTGTAACAACATTATTAACAGTATTTTGACAAATTTTTTTTTGCTCTTGCTACACTACAGTTCTTTGCTGCACAGAAGAGAGCACAGGAGGCTGTGCGTGGTGCGCTGGGTGTGAGTGGTGGTGCCCTCCCGTGACGTGAAGGGCACCTCAAGCGAGACCTTCGAAAAAATGCACTTCTGGAGAACATTTTACTCTAAACATCTTTCTTTTTTTTCTCGGTTTTGTTGCGTGGTAGCAGATTATTCTTTGTGTCCTTAGTTTCTATTACAAAAGAGAGAAGTGTAGCAGCAACATGAATTCAGGAAATGGGGCAGCACCTGTATTATTTTCTCTGAAGGTCTAACTTTTGCATTTTCCAAAATGAGATGCAAGAACTATGGTAATAGAATGTTATCTCTTACAGCCACACTGAGAGACACTGAGAAATCTATTGCTGTGCTTTTCACTGCAATTCTAACCTGTTCTACCTGTGTTTCTCAAAAAGCAAGGAATACATATTTCATCTTTTTATCAAATAACTGTCCGAAACAGTGTTTGGAAAGGTTTACAGGTCTGGAAAATTTTTTTTAATAGGCCAGGCAAAAATTTTATAGACTGGAAATTGGACTTAGTATATGTATTTAAAGCTCATTGTATTAATGACAACATTTCTTGTTTGGTGTTTATCTAGGAAGTTTTCATGCTCCAGTAAGAATAGATGTGGATGGGGAGGTGAGGGGAAAATGACAGAATGTAGTTACAACTTAAGTGCTGTGTTTTGTGATGCTACATCACAAAGTTAAAACAGAATTTTGAGGGAGAGGTCTTTTTTTTTGTTTTTATTTGATCAGCTAGGCATTATGAAACCAGTAAATTCAACCAGTAAGCACCAAGCAAATTAAGATCTAGGGATACGCAGTTGAGGGTGTAAGGAGGTACTGGTGGGTCACACACCTCATTTTCATTAGTCAGTTCCTTCTAAACCACTCATTTACACAACAAACAACAGGCCTTCAAGTGTGATAGTTTTGTTATTGTTATATACTGTTATTTGATAGTTATTTGTGGAATACCTTCCTGTGGTAAAGTCTACTCATCAGTCAGGCAGCATTCAACAATATAGCCCCTAAAACTATAGGAAAGAAGGAAGAAGGTGAGGTTGTCAGTTTGATACCTGATGTCTTGTGAGTTCAAGTACAACTTGAACAATTGAAGTACTGGAATTTTGACTCTGGGAATGTTAAATACCAGGCATTTTTGATACTTAAGGTGAAGTGTTGGAAGATGTGTAACAAATTGTAAGTGTTGCTAAAAATGCCAGAGATGTAGTCTCTGCAGTCATTAACTCTTTTCAAGTAAATTGAAGGAAAAAGGTAAGAGAAGAAAAAACTTCACTAGAGAAAGATGTCTCAAAAAAGGAAGAAAGAAAAGGAAATTCTTTTTAAAAACAACTGAAATTCTCAGCTGAGAAAGAGCTTTAAAAAATCTTCCACCTCATGGAGTCTTTTTTTTTTTTTTTAATTAGAAACAATTGAAAATATTTTCCTGAAATGAAAATATTGCAAAACAAAAACACATTAAGTAATACTTGGTTTTGTTTTTTGTGCATTGCTGAGATCTCTGCCAATATCAGTAAAGCATGAAAGCCAGTACTTACTGGCAAAGCACATCTGTTGGTCTACTAGTGAGACTAAAGGTGAAGAAAATCCTCACCCTTTGTCTTCATCTAAAAAAATGGAGTCTCAAGAACTATAAGCATAGCTGTAGTTTAACCTGATATTCATGTGGGTTGCTTTTAAAATTTTGCCTGAAATCCACAGAAGTGGACAGGGTCTGTTGTATGAAGAAGAGAGAATGCAGCTAATCCCTAAATTAAGGGTGCAATCATGTTCTAACTATTCTTTCAGCCTAAGTTTGAAACAAAGCCTACAGCCTGCTAAATTGCTGATAATATGCCAAATACCCAATTTATCGAGGGCCAATTAAATTAATTCCTTTCATTTCATTTCATTTCAGATTACCACTTTCTGGCCTTTTCTTTGCAGTTCCTTAGCAACACTGTTTTCTTCCCCTGCAAATTGAACACTTCCATCAGCTCTAAAGGATTTCAGGCTGGTTATTTATAGAGGGACAAGGGTATTCATGACACATGATGGACACGGAGCTCAGCCGCTGCAAGGAATTCATAATCTTAAGATCCTGAGCTGGGGAAGGCTTCCACAAACTTAATCTTACACAAACTTACATCCTCAGAATCAAAAGCTAAGTGATTCCTAAAACTATAAACTGAACAGTGGTGAAAGCATGATGAAAGATTTAAGGTGGTAGGAGGCAGTGCTTTATGTGGCTAACGTAATTAAAAAAAGTAATCTTGAGGTGGTTGTTGGTAAGGACAGGTATGGTTAATAGCCTGGAATGATTATATGGGTTGACTGCTTTTGTGTGTTAGGTAAGAAAATCCTTCAGGGCACATTCTCATGTAACCTCCAGCTCATTCTTTGTTTTTTTTTTTGTTTTTTTTTTTTTTTTTTGGAAGGGCAGTGCTGCAGTCTGTCCTGAGCCAGGGTACTGTGTGCCTGCTGCAGGATGCCCCGGTGAGCAGGACTGAAGGAGCTGCTGCCCTTTCTAGCCTACCACCCACAGCCCTCTTCCAGTACGTGAACTTTATAAACTGAGGGAGCTGACGGTTAAAAGAGCAGACTGGAGCCCCTGTTTCTGTGCAGGAGGAACAGGAGAGGGAAGAGGGGATCAATGGTGCATGTCAAACTCGAGTACCTGGCTGCTGTAGTGCAAGTCTGTTCCCTGAATTTACTGTGCTGATCTGTCAGCAGGTTGGTGACTCCAGAGGCAGTAAGTGAAAATTCAAATGCTGCATTGGTCAATGCCTTAAAAAAAATATCACTAATTTTATTAGATCTATGAAGACTTAAGTACAATTTGAATTGGAGGTTCGTATCAATTTACTGAAGCGTCTTCTTGGGAATTCTCCCGTTATTGCTTTAAAGTACTAGGCAATTAATTGATGGACATCGTCTTCGAAGGCTTGTTAGACCCCTTGTGGATTTCTGTCTCAAATATGCACTGCCGTGATGTGGGTCTTAACATCTTTTGTTGCTTTGGTGATCACGTACATGCAGATTATTCTCAAGTGCCGTTCATCGATTCCTATTTACACGTGAAAATCCTAGAGTACAAAACACATCTGAAAACTAGTAGGTGAGATGCTGTCCTTCACTGACCCTGCAAGGCAGACCTGGGGAATTCGCATATTCTCTCTCTCTCTGAGAAGCAGGTAATTGTTTGATATAAACCTGCCTTTTTAGCACATTCAGTATTTGACTAGTTTTTTTTTTTTTGCCTCACTTTTTAAATTTTAGTGATGCCATCACAGCTTTCTCCAAATCTGCGATGGTTTGTGCAGATAATAGTAGCAGTACTCTTGTGAGTGTGTATTCCTTCTGTTTCCAGGGAGGAATACTGCCTGTACTGGTATTATTTCTACAGCTGAAATAAATTGTGGGGCACACATAGATTAAATTATGTGTGGAGGCTGTTGAGTTTTTTAGATGGGGGTAGTGATCTTATATCTCTCATTATCACTGGGATATGTTGTATAAACACTGGTTCTTGGTTCTGCTAATTCCCTCTGCCTGCTTCTTGCCCCCTGAATAAAATTGGACACCCCTCCCCTTTTGTGAATTTATTGTAATCAACAAATAGAGCTATTATGGCTATTATAGTTGGAATTCATGCATGTCTCTCTAGAATGCCAAAGTGAACTCTGTTTAATTACTTCTGGTGGGGAAAAATGAAACTAAACTTGCCTTCTGACTCTTAGGTTTCAATTTGATTAATTTTTTGTTTGTCACGGTCTAGTTTGGCTCACTGGGTATTTCCAATGTAGTGTAAGGCTTATGCTTGGTCTAATCTTGTTGTTGAAATGTCTTTCTCTTATAGAAATCTTGACTGTCACTGTTGTTCCATAAACCATGTTATTAGAGGAAAGTGTTAAGGTAGCAGCCAAGCTTGATGTTCCTCCCAGCAGAAAACCAGGAAACCTTTGGCACTAGTGTCAGTAAATATAAGTTTTCTGGGTTTTTTTTCTCTCTTCACCTATTCCAGTGGGGGTGGAGGAGGGAATTTTATTAACCTATTGATTCTGACTCAGAAGCGTAATTACTTTCCAGATCTTTATGGGCTATATTGGTCTGTCAGCTTTCATTTTTTGATTTCCCTCCCTTATTCCCTGTGCTTACACTTCTGTTCTCTTTGTCCTCTTGTCTCCCTAGTAACTCTCACCATTTATCTTTTTGCCCTTTTTGCTACTATTGTTGCTGTATTCAGTAGCTGCTAAGGAACACTTTTTTTAAAAGCTGTCCCCAAAACCTAAACAGAGGGCACAGGATCCCTAAAGTTTCTCCTGCAGAATTTCCCTCACCTCATTTTTGTCAGTGAGCAGTGCTGCTTTCCCCAGGGCAGCCTGGAGTGTTTGGCATGTGTGCTGGAGTGGCACCTCGGGCCAGACCTTTGCGCTCACTGGGCTCCTGTGCGGCCGACGAGTCCATTGTAGCACTCTTTGCACAGCCACCTGCCCTGTAAAGGCTTGTACCAGAAACTAAGGGAGAAAACTACTTTTCTGCTTTTCTGCCTTGTGTTCATTTTAAAGTAAGTTCCTAAATAGATAACCATTGAACCCTGAAGCGTTAATTTTTATCTCCTTAGTTACTGATATTGCTTGTGGGCTTAAACGTATTTTGTGATCAGAGGTGATTAAAATTGGAATACATTTTTGGCACACAAGAACTGGAGCACGTTTCAGTTCGGACTCTTGAAATGCACTTCTCTTTTGTGTGTGTTAAAGCACAAGTTGCAGGTGACAGCTGCAGTTGTCCCCCTGTCATTCAGCATGTTCTGCATGTGCATATGTACATGCTATTCCTCCTGATCTTTTTTTTTTTTTTTTTTTTAATTAAAAGCCTCAAACTTGTTACGGAACCTTTTTCCAAACGGAAAATACTTTCCTGTGGTGCACTGGAAAACGTGTGGTTAACAACATTTATTTTTGCTTTACACAGTGAATACACTTTTTTTTAGACAATATGTCAAGGTAAAATGCTCTAAAAGAGGAGTCTGAAATGATCAAAAAGGCTTATATTTTATCGAATTAGCTCTTTCTCTTGGTAATGTCTGAATTTCAAGTAGAAGGACAATTTCTTGAACCTGACATTTCAGCTGATGTATTCTGGGTGGGGTTGTACCGCCAGGCACTGGAGTCACTTGATCTTTCACATGAGGAGAGGAAGATGAGGACTGGTGTGCTGATAGGAAGGTTTAGCATGCACATACTGGTACTCTGTACTTTGCTGAAATCCTGTGTAGGGCACTCCTTCCTTGTTTGTCTGGTGGGG
>JMFS01013538.1:0-21281 GCA_000699545.1 Podiceps cristatus | reverse complement strand
CTCCGTCCTGGCTGAAACCAGGACAATCTCCTCCCATGTTACTATAGGGGTCATGTACTTAAACACAGAGGGGAGAGGGTCAAAACTTCCAACTCAGGTAGTTTAAATTTGTGTTTTATTCAGTTTAGAGGGTTTGTAAAAAGTTTTTAGTTGTCTTCAACTTTTTTGAATGAAAGACTATAGCACTGTCAGCTTGATGCCATCCTTCCTATACTACAGCCAGCTCTGCAACATTTTCATTGTGTCTCTTTTCCCTCTTTGTATGCCACCCTACCAAACTGTATTTTAATTTGTTTTATATCTATTTAGCACCAGGAAAAGCTTTATAATTCCCATAATTTTCTTCTGCAAGGCTCCAGAAGCACTTTAGGATTTTAAAAGTCATTCCAGTGGTTAATCATAAAATAATTTATTTTGTCTGAGTAGCTTCTATAGTCCATTGCACAAAGATTTATTTCATAAGTCCTCAACCTTGTTTTAAAAAGCATGATATCTAGCTTTCATGTGTTTTACAGACAATAAAGACATGTCTTTGCAGTTTGGTCTGTGGGCCAAAAGTCTTCTGTTGCTACATTTTAAAGTAGTAGGGAACCAGATAAAGAAATTGCAACAAGGTCATGCCATAAATTATAGCTATCACCAGTAACAGTTTGTTGAAAGATTCATTTGGGAGTAAAGTGATCCATTATCTTTATTAAGATATTTACTTGCATGTTGGTGTGACAGATATTGGACATTGAAGAGATAAATCAGATAGCACTTATTTTCAGTCCTCTTGATAAAAAAGATTTTTCTTTAAAAATGCACAGTTCTGGACATCTGTCAGTTAGAACAGAAAGTCCCTTTCTCCTCACATCCATTGTCTCTCTTGCAGAGTGAATTACACAGATAAGTGATATTTATTTCTGAGTCATGTGATTGCTGAAGGAATTAATTAACTAGAGGGCATTCTTATTTTAGGGTCTTTGGGTCTACGAGCACAGAATAAAAGGAAGTCAGGGTAACTAACTCCCAGCTTCAGGTGCCAGTGTGAGCATCAACAGTGATGGGTACCATCACCGAAAGAACAAATACATGTAAACAGATTAAGGGGTCTATACAAATTGGGATGACATAAAATTTGTCAGGGCCATTTGCATAAAACATTCATCTCAGCGATCAAATGCAATTTTGTTCACGTATCACATCTATTATGTACATGTAGCTACAGCAGAGTATCAAATGATTACCCATCTTGGACCTGTTAGAAGCCTCATAACTTCATAAAGAAACAGACAGCAGCCTTTAGACAAATACCAGAAAAGTGAAAAAGAAGGAAACAGAGTTCTTAATATATAATCAAAAGATGATGTAACTGTCATCTCAGATATTACATGAACAAAACATGGAGCCATAATATTGTTAGAACACAGTTTGCTCAGGAAAAACAAGCAGGGGAAGAAGGGAGAAGATGTCAGACTACATCAAACTGCATCTACATAGTTCAGAAAAAAAAAAAGAAACAGACTTTCAAATATCTTGGCAGGACAATCAAAAGAGGAAGAAATCAGCCATATGAGGGTCTTGAACAAATAGGTTCTGCAGAGAGGGATCAGATACTTCATATCCCATCTCTTTCAATCTTCACTAAAAACACCTCTTGGAGCTTTTATTTCTACTATGCCTATGATCACACTGAATGAAAGTCAAAAGTAAAAAGTGAAGAATGAATTGCCTTTGCAGTCTCGATTTCATCAAGATTTAGCTTGACAATAAAGTTAATTAAGTTAAATGAAATAAATGGAAACATTTTATTAAGCTCTGGAGTGTGCTCATAAGATGTAGCATTTTATCAAAATCACTCTAGAAAGAGATCATAGAACGGTTTGGGTTGGAAGGGACCTTCAAGATCGTCTAGTTCCAACCCCCCTGCCATGGGCAGGGACACCTTCCACTAGACCAGGTTGCTCAGAGCCCCATCCAACCTGGTCTTGAACATTTCCAGGGATGGAGCATCCACAGCTTCTCTGGGCAACCTGTGCCAGTGCCTCACCACCCACAGAGGGAAGAATTTCTTCCTTACATCTAGTCTAAATCTACCCTCTTTCAGTTTAAAGATGACTATTTGGAGATAGCTTTTCATACACGAGGAAGCGTCTCCATGAAATCAGCAAAGCCAAACGTTACCAGACACCACAAAACAACTGAGGACTGTCCAGCCTCCTCAGAGCTTGCTTTTTCACTAGTTTGTGTGTTAGTTGTGGTGGTGACAGTTCTAAAACTTTATTTTTCATTTATTCTAGAATGCTAAAAAAAAAAAAAAAAAAAAACATTTAATATGCAATAATAATAAGCTTCTTATGTGACACAAAATTAAGCTGCCTAATTAAACTTGTAGTTAACAACCTGGTTTATTTAAAGCTATTGTTTAGCTCTTCTAAAAACAAAAGCCATTATGCTTCCCAAAGACTTTATTCCCTCTGCCTTCTTATCTGCTAGTCTAAACAAATGTCACAGCCGCACTTCTCCAAGAGACTGTAAACTACAAGGTGAAATTTCCATAAGGTGCCATGCAGACAGTCTGTCAGAGTGCAAAGCAAGACAAGTGTTAAAATGTCATTAATATCAACTATTGCAAGTGAGCTTTCAAAACAGATAGAACTTGCTTTGCTGCAAAAGTAAAACTGTTAAAATATTCCACACCAACACCCGTGAGGCTTTGAACTCAGAGTTTAAAATGTTTTAAGTCTCTGATTCTGAGAGCAAACTGAACGTCCTCCCTTTTACTAGATTTCAGCATTTATAGTAGTTATTTTTGGGGCGGAGGGATGGGACAAGGGAGTAGAAGGGAATAGGTGGAGAAAGCAATAGCTAATTAAACCACCACGCTAATGCTCTTTGAAAAAACCATACTGCAATAGCTAAACATCATGAGGCAAAACCTAGATCTGTCTCCTATATCTCAACAGAAAAGTTCAAATATATATGCATGTATCTATTTAAACCCTCATTGGTGGAGGCAGAGCTACCTAACAAGGGTATTCCAAAGGCAAAACAAACATTATTACAGCTATCATGCACTCTCTATTTGCAAATGCCACAATTTTCAAGCATTTTCTGTCAGAATCTTTTGAGTAGTACTCTTTTATACAATTCTTTTACTGTGCAAAAATGTCACAGTTACTACAATTATTCATTAAAAAAGACATTTCACAAGTGATGTTTATTGAGAGAGGAGTGAAAATCTCAATCTAGAATTACTGCTTTTTGCCTTGTGCAAACAAGCCTTATTTAAATAATGAGGCTTCTTCAGAACAATGATTTAATCTGTTATCTGTGCAGAAATTTAAGTAATGAACTTTACCATTAATGACATGCCAGGCTAAATACTCCTAGGCTAAAACTGGAGATATAATCTGAGGATACAATCACAGCTGATTTCACAGTGTTTTCAAGCAGACGTAAGAGACTGCCCAATCCCAAAGTGAGTACAATATTAGGACAGAAAAGAGAAACAGATGTAATATACAGAAATCTTAGAGCTCATCTTCCAAGGTATTTCACAACAAATTCTTCTCCAACACAGCAGAGAGGAACAAAACTAGATAGCACCTTACACCATTTCCCCCTTCAGTCTGTCAGTCTGAAACATCAACCAGGAACATCTCTGGCACTAAATTTATTAGAATAAAGGTAGCCTCTCAAGTCATTATTCCTTTGTTTCATTCATCATTCTGCTAGCCCAGTTTCATGGCTGTTCCAAAATTATGTTATGTTTCTGGACCATGATACAAGTATCCCTGAGACTGTTCTCTGGTGCAGAGATTTCAGAGCTAGCTAAAAAAGCTAATTTTGGTAAATAAAGCAGTTTAGTGAAACAGTCAGTCAGAGCCACAGAGGTTCATTTTCCTTGCCAAAAAGAAATACAGATTAAAGTAGATCTAATTCCATGTAGTCATAACTAGCTGATCGCGATGCCAGTTCATTATTTTGATGACAAACACCCTAAGAAACCTTGTCTTGTTTTCTTAAAGAACGAGGGTTGAGAACACAGTTGATTGCCTTCCTGAAGTATTTATACAAAGCAAACACTGGGGTGCGAGGAGAGCTAATAAAGCTAATGGGCAGCATTGGTAAAAACAATTTGGGTATATAAACTGTAGGAATAAATATAAGGTAGAAAGTAAAAGGATTTTTCTAGCCAGAAGAGGAATGGAGAATTCAATAGCTCTTCAATAGATTTATGAAGGTTAAAACTAGTTCTAAGTTGAGACCCTGCCAATCTATGAAAGGGAGTTTATGACATTGTCATCTGCAACAATTTTATGACAAAAGTGTTCTTCTAGTGTAATACTCCTGTGTAAGACCAGGCATACTCTTGCCAAGCAGAAGGCACTAAACAGCAGTGTGAGAGATTCTGCCTTACTTTGTCTTAGAGCTTCTCTTCTGAATGCTTCTCTGTTTCTTAATAATGGCTGCCACCTCATCAGCACCTTTTCCTGCCACAAGAGACTACATTTATTCTCACAGGAATTCAAGCTTATACTATATAGTACATCATAGTTTTAAAAAATTTCTCCAGAATGATCTAAGAAATCTGCAGTGACACAGCTGTGGCAGCTGCAAGTGGTACAGCCTCACTCACAACTATTTTACCAAAGAAGTTATTATTAAACACCAGATTAATAATGAGTAGTATCTCCACAATTAGACCTTCTGCCACAGAATGCCTGCCCCTGAATGTGACTTGATTTGGAAAAGCATGCCTTCCTGTTCAAATTGAATTTGTGTCTCGCTCTCAACTGCATATATGAAACAAATTCTTGATTCCTCACTTTCTATCAGTAATACTCTGAATAAAAAAAAAAGAAATATACAAGATGCAAAATGAGAGATATTTTAGATATTGATCAGAATAGAAATGATACCTAAACAATGAGATGATGGATAAGTACTACTAATTATTCAGTTAATACCGAAAACAATGTTTCTTCAGAATCTAATTCACAAAAGAAAAATAAGCAGAAACCTTGAAACCAACTAAAAATGGTAACAGTATTACAAACCCGGGTAATCCAATGATAATGAAAGAAATGCTGTGTTAACCCTCAGTGAGTCTCCTAGCAGGCCACACTGAGTTTAGGACCTCCAGATTTACAGCAAATCAACACTGCCTGAGTTACGTCACCAAACTTCAGAGCTGAAAGGTGGCAACAACAGTCCTGTATTTCTAAATGGAGCCTCCAGCAGGGATATTCAGTCTCACTTATATAAGGGGACTGCTATATAATGCACATGGAAATTTTGCTCCACTCTCTTCAAAGGCAAGATTCTAGAAGTAACCCTGACTACTTCATGGTGAAGAGCAGGTATGGTTGTAATTTGTCTTAATACTGCAAAACATAGTTTCACGATCTTATATGTGCTCAATGGCACAGAATGTCTCCTCTTCATTGCAGCTCCATAACTCAAAGATTTCATTATTTTGCAATGTATGAAGTGAAATGAATTAACCCAAAATTATTTTAGATTTGACATTAAGCTCATAAAAAGTGGAGAAAGAATCCAAGAGACTACATGTTCTAATATCTGACTAGAAGTCTATGAAACAGCCTGGACTATCTGAAAAACCGTTAGACAAAGATGGAATCCCAACAGTCCTAAGCTGGTAGCTCTCATTATTTAGACAGTGAACAAAGCTTGAGAGATCTCAGACTGGGGGAAAGGGAGCTGTGTAACCCTGTGGCTGCATCTTGTAACCATATGTCTGCTAAGGGGGACGGGAGGAGAGCTAAAGCTCTTCCTGTCTCTTTGCTAGAAGTCCACCTGGATAAGCATTATTATTTTATTATCTTTTAACCACCCAACAAACATCCAGGTGACATCTCTTGAGTAATAATGACTCAAGAGCTTGTTGATAATATTTTCATAAAATTAATATAGAAGCACAAATAATCATATCTTTAAAAACCATTTAGCTACAGATGTGGTTTTCGCTTCTCAAAAATCTGTTTATCTCATTCCTGATTTACTGACCTTTGCTCCTGCTATTTAAGGGAGTAGGCAGCTTAACTGAATTCAGTGTCTGCTATACCATACATTTACATAAAGAAACCTAAAAAAAAAAAAAAAAAGAGTCTGTGTTTTGCTGAGGATGAATCTCTAATCTATTTGACATAAAGAATGTATTTGAAACAAGGTTGTGTAAGGCAGGTATGGGCAAGTATGTATATATTTAATCAGCCTACCACCAAGCATTTGTGCATATTTGACCTTATCTTTTTCAAACAGACCTAGTACACTATCCTTTTTGTATAATTCAGCCCCTGAGAACTTATTTTGATTTATTTTCAGGAATATCCAAAATACCTCTGCTTATTTCCTGTGTTCTTCAGAACTCAGCAGGATATCAACAGATAGAGCTATTGTCAGTAAGTATCCTGAATTGCCCAATGGCTGGAAAAACAAGAGTCCCTATTTTGCTATAGTTCCTCCTGGACCAACTGCCAGTGTGCAACAGTTTGGCTCACCTTGCCTTTATTAGATACAATCAGTTCCCTGAGTCGCCTGCTCGGCAGGTAGTAAAGAAATAAAAATTCCCCACTTCCAGGAGGAAGACAGTCTGCGAAGAAGAAAACTAACTTTTCTACACTGTGGTCTTTTTATTCAAATCTGGTTCAACTTATCTTTTTTTTAAAAAAAAACAAACAACAAAAAACCCCCACAACTTTTGTCCTTCCAATATGGTAATCTCAAGTAGTTCTGTGCTTTGATTCTCCCTAGGCATTTTCTTGAGTAATTTCCAAAATTTGCATGTCTGTCTCTTACCAAAACAATCCACAACAGGTATTACCATGATCCCACACACACTTCAGCTGAGGAAAAACGGCCTCCTATGTTCAGTACATTTCACAAACAGCCTCCATTCCCCAAGATTATTGGAAATCGAGTGGTCAGGTTCCTCTGATTCTGGCAAGGATTATATAGTGCAAATTAAGGACTCTTCCATGTCTTAAAGTGTCAGCCAACCAAGCCCACACTATAAAAATGGAAAGGAATGTTTTTCTAAATGAGTAGTGGTAAAAAATTATATCAATCACTTGGAATTCCATGATAGCTACACACTTCCTTTTTTTAGGTATTAGTTGCCATTGCTACAAAGAAATACTGAGACATGTCCTCTTATTCTGCAGCCATTTTTTTAACTCTCTGAAAGCCACAGACTCAGGTGAACAATTATTATGTCCAGTACTTACTAGAAGGTAAATTCAATAAGGAAGAAGGATATACATTCACACTGTTCTCCAGCATCACACAAAAGAAAGCACTAATAGCATGAATATGAGGAAGCAGATGACAGACGAGAGAGAAGGGAATATTTTGTGGTTTGGATTTTACAAAGCTCAGATCTCAAAGTGAAACAGGAGCAAGTAGACCACTATCAAATTCTCCAGCCTTCTTTCAAGTGTAGCCTGTGCATAAACATTGTACACAACTGTCACAAACGGTCCTTTCATTGGTATAATCAGAGTGAATATCACCCTTAAAGAGTATCCACTAATTACCTTGTTACTTTAATTCACCATCAGCAGTTAATGCGCACAGGTTAAATTATAGCTTAGAGGTAGAAATCAATAGCCTGTTTTCATATTGGAATGGTGGCAGTTATCAGATTATTTGGGTAATTATCTTTTAATTCACAATACATCTGCATATATAAGGAGGTGATTGGGGACAGCCAACATGGCTTCACTAAGGGCAAATCATGCCTGACAAACTTGGTAGCCTTCTATGACTGGGTTACAGCGTCGGCAATGTGTGCTTGCATCCCAGAAAGCGATGCAGCCCTGGGCTGCATCAGAAGCAGCGTGGCCAGCAGGTCGAGGGAGGTGATTCTGCCCCTCTACTCTGCTCTGGTGAGACCTCACCTGCAGTGCTGCCTCCTGCCCTGGGGCCCCCAACACAAGAAAGATGTGGATGTGTTGGAGCAGGTCCAGAGGAGGTCATGAAGATGATCAGAGGGCTGGAGCACCTCTGCTATGAAGACAGGCTGAGAGAGTTGGGGTTGTTCAGCCTGGAGAGAGACTTTTGACAAGGGGGTGTAGTGAAAGGACAAGGGGGAATGGTTTTAAACTAAAGGAGGGCAGATGTAGATTAGATATAAGGAAGAAATTCTTCACCATGAGGGTGGTGAGGCGCTGGCACAGGTTGCCCAGAGAAGCTGTGGGTGCCCCATCCCTGGAAATGTTCAAGGCCAGGTTGGATGGGGCTCTGAGCAACCTGGTCTAGTGGAAGGTGTCCCTGCCCATGGCAGGGGGGTTGGCACTAGATGACCTTCAAGGTCCTTTCCAACCCAAACCATTCTATGATTCTATATTGAACAGTATGAGAGATATTCCTCTACTGCATGGTACCATATAAGTATTTTTAAAAGAGATTATTAAAATTTCTCTAGTCTCTTATTCTTCAACTGAATAATGTAAGGAAAACTGATTGCATATGGGCAAATGTTTTGTGCATTCTCTGATTCATATACTGTGATTTCCAAACTGAAAAGAGTTATGGAGTACAAAAGCTAAAATACTAAGCCACAACTGTCCAACAGTCTTATCTATAAAGGGATTTTTCTGAGGCACAGATCAACATGGATTTCATTACACTAGATCTACACTGGCTCAGCAGACAACCTATGACACAGTATATATTACAGAAAATGCCTAGGTAATTTATCACTGCATGGAAAAGTTTGTACATGGGCACAACTATCTGCTCTCACCAAAATGAAAAAAAAAAACAGTTTAGAGTAGTAATAGATTTATGCTCGCAATTCAACATACTGTAAAGAATTTGACCCTTCTGAATTTCTCCCCTTCTCAAAGAGTAAATATCATCTACAGAAAAGGTATATTTACCTTGAAAAGATGACATTTAATAATGTGTCTAGATTAAGTTTGTACCAATTTAACCTCAGAGAGACAATGCAGTCAAGAGAATGTTCTTTGTTCCATATGCTAATATTGTTCCTAGAGGCTATAAATCACCTGGGTATTCCCATATCTAAATTCCTGTGTATAGAAGTACTGGACTTTCACTTCAATCCATTTGTAACTAGCCTACTTACAGGGTCTTTTACTCTAAACCTCTTGGTTTATGAGGATATATAGTCTCCATGTTTAAACATCTTAGTTCATAGTTAAAATTTAGAAAGGGAAAAATGTTTTCATAAATCTGCTAGGACATTTAAGACATAAACACATCTAAATAGAAATTAAGATTAGAAGCTGCAAACATGTCTGTAATACCTTGTTGGTGCTTGCCAATGTGTGCCTTAGGAATCACTCACTACATAAAAGCATAACCCAGTAATAATTTTTTACAGACTAAAACAAGAAGCAGACACCTGAAGCTCTATCTACTCAGTTTAAGTGATTTAGCCACTGGGATGATGCTCACCTCAGAACAGTAACCCTACATTTATTTTCGGGCCAGTTCTCCATTACACAGTCTTAGTGGAAGTCCATCTCTCAGAAATCTATACTGGCAATTCCATAAGGAACTATGAGATCTAGACAAAAATCAAGAAATGGATGTGGATGCCTATATCCAAAACTGTGAACCAACCCTTTTCACTCCACTAAGTGGTCCCTTAATCCTGGATGGATGTCCTTGAATTCTCTGGCTACCTCAGGGAACTCTTCCCTCCTGACAGTTCAATGGGCTCCCAAAATCCTACATTGTGCACATGCTCATCATAGAGCCACGCTGAGCCCATCTGACCTCTGTGAGTCCTGTAGGACTCAATCTAGGAAATGTAATCTAATTATGTCATTATGCACACTGACAGCTTCTGGCTATCAGGTTTGGACTTGTTGGCTTTTTCTTACTATAAGGCAGAGAAAGTACCACCCTGCACAGTTGCCTGACTACAGAGGCACCACTACTCAGTTGTCTCTTCACCTGATGGGATTCACATCCACAACTCTGCCTTCCAGTGACATGCAATTGAAGAGTGTTCTAATTACAAGGGCACAAGATAGGTTTGGCATCCTCTAAGATCACACGGAAATGGGACTACTGTGAAAAAAAAAAAAAAAAAAAAGAAAAAGAGAAAACAGCACCCCAAGCCACCCCAAACCAAACAAAAAACAAGCATAATTTATGAGTTCAGAAGGAAAGGAACCATGAAAGTGTTCACTATTCTATTTAGAGTACTCAGGTAAGATCATAAATCTTTGACTTTTGTCCCTGTACTAGTAATTAAGAGAATTAAACAATCACTAAGTAAAAAACAAATAATCCACAAAATGGGATCAAAATAAAGAAACCCCTTTTCCAACTGAACACTGCGATCTGCAATAAAATCATAGTCATAAAAATATGGTTGTGAGACTGAGAAGTCACCTCAGCTATCCTTGGAAATATTTGCCTAATTGTCTCATTCCTTCCAGTGATGGAAATTCCACAGTCTTCATAGGTAACCCATCTTCATAATTATCTACCTTTAGTATTCAGAAGATTTCTTTAACTGAAACATCTCTTACAACAGTATAAACCCATTCACTATGCTTAGTTCACTCTCTACCCAACTCTCTGTAATAACTTTTAATACATTTGAACTTTTATCATGTTTGTACTATATCATATCTTCTTTCAACTAAACAAACTCAATTATTTCAACTTTACAATATTGGTTGAACAGAATCTCAGCCACAACGTACAAAGTCTAACCTTGCTTTGTATTTTCCTGGGAGGAGAGATATGTAGAGATATGTACTTTAAGATTTAAAAATTTGAATGGAGATTTCCAAGCACCTAGCTCTTATATAAAAGCTGAGCACCACAGACACTTGAAAAGAGTGACTCCTGCTCACTTTTATCAAAGAACACTACCTATCTAGCAAGTATCTTCAGGTATGGACTTTGGACAACTGGCTGTCCTTGTCATTCTGTTCCAGCTTTCTAAGGGGAGTTCAAATGCAAACTTCTGTGATTAGAATTTCTCATTAACTTCTCTTAGATGCCTCTGTGGTCAGCACGTAGGCTTTTTCACCCTTTCAGATGCTACTTTGGCACTGCACACAAAGCTTGGCAACCCAATGTTAGTTTTTGTATTCTATTTCAGGTTCAGGAACTTAAAATATAGGAAGTAAATATAATATGCAGAAATCTGAGATGTCTGTATTAAACATTGGAACACAGTGAGAACATCTTCAAGATTAAAATGACTAAGCTAGTTCCAGAGCCAGAAATAATATGGTTGCATTTGTACAGCTTGGCTGCCCTCAGGACCCTTGATGGATGCAGCTGAACTCATCACTACTAGGAATCTCCAGTTCCCTAAGGCAGATCCTAAAGAAGCAGGGGAAAGGATTTATCCAAATATTTTAAGTATATCTTAATGTTTGGGACACAGGAACTATGGAGCAGTACTATTTCAATTCAAAAAAGCACTCAGGCAGGAAAGTAGGCATCAGTCACATAGGATGAAATCACATATTTATGGTGTGCTTAAGTGCTCAGCTAAATCAAGATACTTTTCCTGGATTTTGACCCAATATGGTCAATATGAGTATGTACTATGACAAAGGAACAACAGCCTAGAAGGGTGACAAATGAACAGTTTGAAAGAGGTTGGTAGTCACTGTACCTCTAATTAAGAAAGAAATTGCAGACTACCTAAAAGACTGTAAACTTATTTTTCAGCCTCTATCTTTAAGAGTGATTTTAAGATATGCCCAACATCATTTTAAATATAATTACTTGTTTTTCATTTATTGTGTAAAAGCTAGGTTAAAGAAGTGAGAGCAATTTCATTCTGAGATTTGTTGTCATTTGGGTGCCTTACGGCTGTTAGGTCTCTTGTCTGGTCAGACAGCTGCCAAGACAGCTCTCATCATCTTCAGCACCGAGATGATGACTTGGCTTTCACAGGACTATAACTGTCATAAGACATCAAGACAATAAAACACACGTTGATCTTGCAGGTAGCTGGAATCTGTTATATCATGAATTTTCAAAAGTTTAGGCAAGCCTTAAAACTTTACTACGCATTCAATAGCAAGTAGGTCATTAATGTAATGCACTCTTGGTGTTCTTGTAATAGCAGGTGTGTTGACCTGTCATTTAAGGCTTACTCTTCGTAGGTCACACCACAGTACTCACTGTAAGATAATGTTGGTAATAGCATATGATCATCATTACAGACAGAATAGTATAAGAGTAGGAACAGTACTAAGCATATACAAATGAACATTAAAATCTGTTTATATCATCTTAGTTTTAGCTGAGGTAACTACATTAGATGATCAGAAAATATATTGGATGTACAAGGCAGAGACGAGCTTGGACTTTTCACTGAAAAAAACAGTCAGGAGAAGCAAATCTATTGCAAAGCAGCCAATAGACACCATTTTTATTTTATTCCATGAATTACGTGGAATAAAATTCCATTAACTTCATTAGTATGCAAAAAAAGCACTTTAAAGCTAAAACATGAGACGAAGCATGACATTACCCAAAAACTCACATTAAGTGACTGGTTAACACCAGCTTCTGAGAGTTTTACCTGAAAAGCAATTTCAAGACAGTTCTGTCAAACAGAACACACAATACTTAAAAAGGTACCTACAGCAAGCAGTATCTACAGTATCTACAGCAAACAGTTGAGCATAGCACAGGGAAGCCCAGATCGGTGGGGGCTGTGTTGCTTCTGAAGCTCTCTCTGTAAGCTGACGAGTACTAAACTCTGTAAACTAAAGGAGTACAAGATTACAGTCTTGCAGAGAGGATTGCCTCTCAGCTAGGTTTATTGGGTTGCGTATGGTGTTGCACATGACAATGAATTTTAGTATGCAAGTTAGTATCTCCATTCAGCCTTTTGCTGTAATATATCGACATAGTTTGTGTTGACACATACTTATGCATCTCTACACTGCACTGTTGACCAGTATAGATTCCACATGAATGATGTTTAATACAAACATGGATCCAACAGGTTTCCAAGAGAGACGCATCTCTAAGGTCCCAGAGGTGGACTAAGTCACAGTAGACCATGCCTATCCAAATTATGAAAGGAAAGCTTTTATACATAAGAGATCTTAATTCAATCAGAAACTCATTCAGCTAACCACTTTGCAGAAACTCCCCACCATGTGTATTTGTTGCCAAACGCTATAAAAAGGCCTGTAAAGGCTTTTCAAAAGGTTGGGTTTCAGATAGAAGGCTTTAGCCTGAAGAACTGCTAAGAAATAGAGGAAAATTTCAATGGAGAAGCCATGACACTTGGGGGGGGTGGGGGGGGGGAAAGTGAATAAACTGGTATAAAACATGGTTGGAGTCTGGAGTGTGCTTCAGGTTTTAGTCCTGTATTATTTACTGTTTATGATTTAATATTCATTAGTCCAAGGATTTTTAGATGCAGAAAACCTGCTAAAAGGTATAAGCTGAAATGCATTCAGAATCTGGAATGCTATCAGACACTGACATTAACTGAGTTTTGGAAACTAATTCTTTATAGATCTCTTAGAGTAAAAAACCTTTTTGGCAGTGTTTTCCCATTGTCCAAACTGTATTAGAAAATATTTACAACTAGCAAGAATGTCCAATTCCTTCAAACAGAATAAAACCAGGGAGGTCCCAGTTGAACGGAGGTTGGCAAACGTGACGCCCATCTACAAGAAGGGACGGAAGGAGGATCCGGGGAACTACAGGCCTGTCAGTCTGACCTCAGTGTCAGAGAAGATCATGGAACAAATCATCTTGAGTGCCATCATGCAGCACGTAAAGGATGATCAGGTGGTCAGGCCCAGCCAGCATGGGTTTATGAAAGGCAGGTCCTGCTTGACCGCACTGATCTCCTTCTATGACAAGGTGACCCACTTGGTGGATGAGGCAAAGGCTGTGGATCTGCATACTCTTTGCTGGGTAAAAACTGTCTGGATGGCCAAGCCTAGAGAGTTGTGGTGAAGGGAGTTAAATCCAGTTGGTGGCCAGTCACAAGTGGGGTTCCCCAGGACTCAGTATTAGGGCCAGTTTTGTTTAATACCTTTATCAATGATCTAGATGAGGGGATCGAGTGCAGCCTCAGTAAGTTTGCAGATGACACCAAGTTGGGTGGGAGTGTTGATCTGCTTGAAGGGTAGAAAGGCTCCACAGAGGGATCTGGACAGGCTGGATCGATGGGCCGAGGCCAACTGTATGAAGTTCAACAAGGCCAAGGGCCGGGTCCCGCACTTGGGTCACAGCAACCCCTGGCAATGCTACAGGCTTGGGGAGGAGTGGCTGGGAGGCTGCCAGGCAGAAAAGGACCTGGGGGTGTTGGTCGACAGCTGGCTGAACATGAGCCAGCAGTGTGCCCAGGTGGCCAAGGCGGCCAATGGCATCCTGGCTTGTATCAGGAATAGTGTGGCCAGCAGGAGTAGGAAAGTGATCATCCACCTGTACTCTGCACTGGTGAGGCCAAAGGAAGGCAACGAAGCTGGTGAAGGGCCTAGAGTACAAGTCCTAAGAGGAGCAGCTGAAGGAACTGGGGTTGTTCAGCCTGGAGAAAAGGAGGCTGAGGGGAGACCTTAGCGCTCTCTCCAACTACCTGAAAAGACAAGAGGAAACAGCCTCAAGTTGCACCAGGGGAGGTTTAGATTGGATATTAGGAAACATTTCTTCACAGAAAGGGTTGTCAGGCACTGGAACAGGCTGCCCAGGGAAGTGGCTGAGTCACCATCCCTGGAGGTATTTAAGAGACAGGTAGTTGTGGCACTTGGGGCCATGGTTTAGTTGTGGACTTGGCAGCGTTAGGTTAATGGTTGGACTCAATGATCTTAAAGGTCTCTTCCAACCTAGACGATTCTAGGATTCTAAAACATTTGGTATACCACTTGGTATATCACTTGCACTGATGTTAAAGGATTAAGACCCAGAGGAAAGCAGGAGACCAAGTGGAGATAAAAGGATTGTTGTTTATATTGCTCTTCCTTCTCATAACTTGTTTTAATACCAGTGAGGTTCAATCAACTCCAGTAAAGTCAATGAACTGTTTGTTTGCCCTAAACATTTTATTTATCAATAGTGGCCTGTGGGAAAGCATCTGTGAAGCCTGTGATCTTGTCTTCTCTCTAGCACCTGTCCTAAATAAATTAAGGACAAAATTCCAAAACTCAAGGTGAGTTCACTAGGAACTGATAGAATAGGAAGAATTTGATGATCCGAGGGCTGGAGCACCTCTCCTATGAGGACAGGCTGAGAGAGCTGGGGCTGTTCAGCCTGGAGAAGAGAAGGCTGCGGGGAGACCTGATTGCAGCCTGTCAGTGCTTAAAGGGGGCCTGTAGGAAAGAGGGGGAGAATCTTTGCAGTAGGGAAAATGGTGATAGGACAAGGGGTGATGGTTTTAAGCTGAAACAGGGTAGGTTTAGATTAGATGTAAGGAGGAAATTCTTTACAATGAGGGTGGTGAAGCACTGGAACGGGTTGCCCAGAGAGGTGGTGGAGGCCCCATCCCTGGAAACATTCAAGCCCAGGTTGGACGGGGCTCTGAGCCACCTGATCTGGGTAATGGTGTCCCTGCTCACTGCAGGGGGTTGGCCTAGATGGGCTCTAGGGGTCACTTCCAACCCAAAACATTCTATAATTCTATGATTCTATGAATTTGTCAGAATAAATACAGATGTCTACATGTGAGCTTGCCACCCCAGACCTACTTTGTTCTCAATGGTGAGAAGTCAGCACTTTTAATGCATGATTGATTGTATTACAGAGGGGACATCAACAACAGGTCAAATGAATCTCGTCAGGTATACAGCAGATGTCAAAGGTTAGATGAGATTAAACACACCCTTCATGTTTCTGTAATTAATAACAGTCATATAACAGATTAAATAGAAAGTTACTTCCAAGCATTAGCTTTCCTGAAGCTTTAAAGAAGAGTCAGCAGAATCATTATGTAATGATTTTCTAGACATGCCATCACACCTCTGTCTGATAAAAATATTTGCCTGTAATATTTCATTAAAGTTACTGTGTAGCAACTATAAGAGGCTGACGGCTGCCAAAAGCTGTGAGGTTGCTGAATAGAATGGTATTTCTGGAGCCTTGCCCAGAGTTGAGACAAAATTTGACTCACTTTCATGCATACATTTGCAATATATCTCAAAAATAAAATAAGGATTTAACTCCATCATGAGGTTCTAGTGATATCATGTTAGAGTTAAGAATTGATTATAATATCAATAGACGCTTCTAAGCAACTCTAAAGAGAAAGGTGATCATTCCATAGCTATATTTGTTGGGATATTTGTGACCTTGAGTTACGTTCTCCCAGAATGCACATGCCTCAAGCACTGATTCAGTTGTTGGTAGCAGAATAACTATAATTTGAGCTCCATTTTGTCTCTTTGTACTACTTCAGAGTATGTTAGCAAATATTTCAGTGAGTAGGAAACACTGCTGTTGGGAAGGCTATGCCTGCAAAAATTTAGAAACTGTAGGATAGGAATTGAGCTAGATCAGGACTGATAAATTTATCATATCTATTTTTGCTTTCATTTTCAGCTACCAATTTTCCAACAAAAAATGGAGATAAAAGATTAAAAGAGAGAGACGAGAACAAAGATAAAATGTAAAAATTGCATAACATTTACAGGACATCATTTTGTTCAATCTGCTTATATGCTACCTTTCTTTTTTTTTTTTTTTTTTTTTTTTTTTTTACGTATCTCTTCAAGCTGTAAGCTTCTTGACATCTATCCTGGCACTTATTGAATGCTCATTCACTTTTGAGTAGAAGGGGAATCCCAGTCTCAAGTAAAATATTTAGACATCACCATGATACAAACAGTAATAAGAAACACCTTCAAACAGCTAAGTAATTAATATTCCATCTTTAATCTTTTGATCTGGATGCTGAAGAGATCAGTAAATAATAATCTGGGAATGGAGATAACAATTTCGGTTTTTTACATTACTCAAGTGCTACTTTTTCCAAGTATCACATCATCCACCAGAAGATGCAAGCACTAAACCTTATGAGTTTAAAGGAATCCCATGAGCTTTAGTCTCTCTGTTTCTTGTACATATGTAATTTGCTTCCAATAATTCTACTGGATAACCAAGCAGGATTCAAAAATGCTTGTACTTTTACTGCGAAAAGTTGCTCTGAAATTTTTCAGATGGATAGCTTACTTTCCTGCTGCTCTGGATTTTTAAAAAGAATTGGAGAACAATAATACAGTGAGAAAGCTATCAGCACGCACTGTTCACAATATATTATTGCACCAGCTTTAGGTACAAGGCTCCTACTCGTCAGTTGCATTGCAACATTTTAACATATAGTAATTACCACAGTGGAGAAGAAAAGGCTCAGAAAGACAGAAAGGAATTGTAATTCACGGTGTTAAAACAATGTATACTGTACCAAAATACTGTCTTTTGTTATCACAAGACAGTAATACAATAGTTTAAGTTATTCTAACTATTCTGTCTAATTACTATCAAAAAAAATGCATCATTTACTCTTACCACTGTGAAGCCAGTGTGGAAAAGATATCGGTGGTTTCAGGTTCTTGGAACAGTTTCAAAAGTTCTGGTTCAGATGATAAGTCAGCCAGGATCCTTAACTCAATATGGGAAAAATCTAGAAAACAGAGTGTTAAAATAAATCTGTTGCACTAAAATAAAATCATACCTGCATTTTAACTAAACTATCAGAAATTAAAATGCAAGTCTGGAATGTTCAGTCATTTACTTTTCATTTACTCTCTCTCACACACACACCCGCAGATGCCTGTAAAATGCTCATTCTGAAGAAGTTATATTCCAGCTACAGTTCACAAGGTGCCCGATTACTTCATTATCTTCAGGTGTCAATTAATCTTATTAACTCTCTGTTTCTACTGACAAGGCTTACATATCATCCACTTCCAAAGCACACTAAGGAGTCCACATCATATAACAATATTAATTGATACTAAGGGATTTGGCAGCCTTGTAGAATATATGTCATCCAAAGGAGAGGGTAAAAAGAGATGACAGAACTGCGAACATTAATATGTATGAGAATAATAATACAATTTTACCTGCTGCTAAAAATGTATATCCATTTTTTGAAACAAACAATGTTCTTGGGGAAATAGTTACTATTTCCTCTTCTTTTCCTAGAGAGGAGATAGACGTTTAAGTTTCAAACCCCGGTCCAAAAATACTCTGTTGCAAACCCTAGGAGGCTGTAAATGACATACCAAACACACAACTAAAACCATACAAATGGCAACATAAGCAACCTAGCAGAGCACCAACTGCCAGCATCACGATTATTTTACTCCATCAGTCACATACATCTCTATCTCTGCCTTCCTTGCTGTACCACTTACTTCTCCTTTTTCAAAACCAAACCCTTCCCAAAACACTGGCTAACAAACATCTGCAATAACTAACATTTTTCACAGACAACTTAATAAAGAAGGCATTCAGATAAGGAAGGGTCTATAGACATGAACTAAAAAATATATTTTCTTGTCTTTGAACATGCTGCAGCAATGTATCAATAACCAAATTCTGAGTTACAGGTGGCAGGGGAATACAATGTTGAGAACATACAGCTGATATGGGCATCCAAATTCTAATGACAGAAATCCCCTATAATATCACAAAGCAATTACGTACATTGTGTCCTGGGAATTACACTTGTCTTGGTGTAGAAAGGGATGGTGGTTTGAAATACAACTGAATTAATCTGATCAGTGTAAAAGTGGAAAAAATAAGTGTGCCTTGATACAGGAATGAAAAACTTACTGAGAAACACATTTTTGAGAAGCACATATTATAAGATCATTAACAAAAAGGATTGCCCTCTTTCCAGAAAGGTGTATGTGCCACAGTTATGCACAGCAGCTCGGGTTTACACAGCCACTGCTCACACATTTTTTTAATAACAACTTTTTAAAAATACATATAAAAATTGATCATGTAGATAAATTAAAACTGCTGTTAAAGTTTTACATTTTCTTCAACAGACTCCTGTTTTATGATCTGTATTATTTCTAACGCAGGGAGTGAACAGCTGTGAAAAGGCAAGCGTGCCCTTATCTGAGAACCAAGTGCAACAACTGAGCAGCATTTCCCAGCTACGGCTGTGGGTGTTCAAGAAGGAGAGTTTATGTTGGCAAATCTCTTATATTTGAGTTTACTATTCTGGGTTTCCCTCTTTATCAGTTGGGTCATGCTTCTCTAGACTTTACTTTGATTCTCTCTCAATCATCTGCCTTTAAATCTGCTTCTGTTAAGAAAACCAACACATCTGACTGACTATTGGTGTTTAGTTGCGAGTTTGATTAAAATGACCCAGCTTTAACATCACCTCAGAAAAAGCCTTGTGAGCTGAATGCACAGAAAATCATCCCTAAGATATTTAATGGAGTTAAGATACGTAATGTCATCTGGAAAAAGGAACAGTGAGATAGTTGAGGGAATGAAAAAAATCTAACTGTTTGTGACTATTTAGATCAGTACTGAAATAGCTATTTTTTTGCAGGAATAACCAACAAAAAGTAATTGGTTTAAACAATAATGTATAACTAAGCATCAATAATCTATTCTATTCTTTAATGCTGGAACTATTGGTCTGCTTTAAAATATAACATAACTCAGTAAAATAATTAGATAAAATTGCCTTTTCACGTTAATAAAAACAGTTTACCTTTTATGTACTGTTTCTTTGTAATTCTAACAGGATGTTTAGAGATACCTTGAATGTTCTACAAATAAGAATAATAAAAATGCTTAGTAAGTTAAAGCTTATGAAAACATATTTATGAACAGTTTATAAGCAGCATAAGAACATTAGTGACACTAATGCCAACAAGTTTTCCCCATATAATAAATAAGATTAGCCATTTTGCCTTTCAGAGGAATCTTCACACTTCTGTAGCTATAGATACTTTTCAGTATTTGCTCTTCCTTGAAAATTGGAAGCTTGTAAGAACTTTTTCTCACTGGCAGCCTTTCCAAATCCTAATATCTGGATGCACCATAGAACATAATTAGTAACCCAATAAAAACAATTTTTTTATTTTAACCTTTATTTTTTAGATATGGTGCAATACTTTCAAGAAAAGAATACATGTGAACCCTGCCTTATGCTAAGGGAACAGATTCTTCTTCAGCCTGCAGAAATTTTTCCAGTATCTATTCTTACTTTTTTGAAATGCATGATAAAATAAAGAAGTAGCTCTTTAACTACAGTATATAACTACTGTATAACTACAGTATATCAGTCAAGGTTAAAAGTGAGAATTAAATTTATCAACAAACATGCATGACTGGAAATAACAGAAGATTTTTCTTTAAAGATCTGGGTTCATACACCTCCAGTAAAGCATGAAAGATGACACACGATAACTTCCTTCAGTTATTTTATGTCATTGTGCCTCTTTATCTAGAAAGGTAACATATGACAAGAGATAATGTGTATCAAGCTCAATTTTCTTAATTTTATGCAATTAATTTGCAAGGGGTTCAGGAATTAGTCGAACATATTAATATTATGTAATACTGTGAATCCAGGAGATGGGAATAGTGCTATATAATTTCCAAATCAGAATGATCATTTTCTATGTAATTTTAAATTCAAAATTGTTATTTTAAACTTAAGAGGGATGTAATCAGACTGAAAAGGCTATTGAAATTTAAAGCAGAAGTAAAAGAACAAAAATCTCAAAACAGAACAGTATCATTTCTAGTCTTAGTATCACCTTTAAAGGTCTACAATTAAATGGTTTAAAGTTGAACACCCACCACAGCACCATACACAGAGAGACAAGAAACAACTATATAATATACATAGTATTTTTACAGTATGGGTAAACTAGGAACACTGCTCTCAATCCATCAATATGAAGTCTGACCCAGAAGAAACACTTGCCATCCTTAATATATAGTTCTTCAGTTTCTAGAAACATTTAAAAATACAGCTGTGGCAATGCTTATTGTAATGCTATTAACCATATTTTGAAATAAATGGTTATTTAATCTATGCACAAAACTAACATTTCAATTGATAACTATTGATTTTTATCAATAGGAAGTTGGGGAGAATCAGTGCTTGTTTGTAGCAGTAACATGCAGCTTAACTGGCCATGGAAGCTAGTAGATCCTCAGAAGTTCAGAAAATTATGTCCTTTATTATGTTCATGGACATGAATTTTATACATTTAAAAATCAAAATCAAATTTTAATTCTGACTTGAATCATTTTAATGATAGAGATCACTGTATGGACTTTTCAATGGGCTCTATACTGGTATTGACGTGTGTCCT
>KL257864.1:3760-24552 GCA_000699545.1 Podiceps cristatus | reverse complement strand
TCACTTATACTGGGCATGACGTCTCTGGTATTAGAATTAATTAATTAATGGTATGCCAGTTCAGATCAACTATTCTGGCTGTGCCTCTCCCAAGTGTTTGCACCTGGACTTTAGCAAAGCTTGGTAAACTGCAAGATGTCCTTGATCGTTCGGCAGCAACAAACAGCAGCAGCGTGCTGTCACCATGTTTCATATATTAAATCCAAAAGACAGGAGCTGCTGAAGACAAAAATAGCTCTGTCCTGGCTGAAACCAGGACAATGACGATACATTTCTCCTATAAGTGTTTTACTGATATCATTATTCCATGGCACATTACATGAAATTCAGTTCCAAATTAAAACATTTATATTTTGCTAAATGTAGCTTACTCTATATGTCCAAACTCCCATGACAGTCAATATAGAGCTACCAACAGAAACTATAGAAATACTCACCTTAGATTAGACACCTATATTTGCTCAACCACATCACTCTCTAATATCTATTGACATTCCTGATTAGATTTTCATTGACATAATGGAGACTAGACACACATCCCACCTGTGTGAGATATGTCAGAGGTATGACATATCAGAGGTAAACTTGGGGATTAATGCCTCCTGTGAGGGTGTAGAATGTGTTCTTTATTTCCTCATTTCTGAATTTTTAGTAAGACTTATTAGACTTTACTAGACTTACTGTAATGTCAAATCATGGGTTTTGTGCTATGGAAAACTTTTTTATCTGAAGTCTTTCTGAAGCCTTTTCTGTTTTGAAGAAAATAACTAAAATTCTCTGTGTTTGACTTAAATTCACTCTCATACTCTGACCTTTAGTTTGCAATATTTCCTCCATACCTACTTTCTTGTTTTGAACTTGGAGAGTTGTATTCTTCTAAGCTTTAATCAGAAGAAAGGTAAAAACTGAAAACAAAGCCTACAAAATATATTTTCTTAACACGGCTGTCTTTTTCTGTCCAGTTTATTTTTGTTGTGCTTTTTTGTTGTACTGAGAGAGTTTTAAACTAGAATTGATGAGGGAAAGGGATACCAACAGTATTGCAGTAAGTAAGCCAAGGTTTGGCATGGCATCACCAGAGTGTGGCAATCCTAGTGGGAAGATTTACACTGATCCTAGGAGCATGGAGGGCTCAGGAATGTATCTGAAATGCTTGTACACCATTGCACGCACTATAAGAAACAAAGATGAGATGGAAACGTTGGTTAGCTCCCAGAGCTATGACATCATTGGTATTAGTGAGACTTGGTGGAATGAGTCCCACAGTTGGAGTGCTGGGATGGAAGGCTGTTCAGGCGGGATAAACAGGGCAGGAGAGACAGAGGTGTCACACTGTATGTAAGAGAGAGGTCTGATTGCACAGCCCTTACAATTAGTGGTGATGTTGTTGAGAGCCTCTGGGTGATGATTAGGGAGATGGAAGACAAAGCAGATATCATTAGGTGTACCTACAATTCAGGAAATCAACTGGGATTATCATAATGTTGTGACAAGCAAGCCTGGGAAATTCCTGAATTCTGTTGAAGATGATTTCTTGTCCCAAGTACCCAGTGACCCCACTAGGAAAGATGCCCTCCGAGACCTACTATTTGTGACTAGAGAAGGACTGGTGGGGGATATGAATGTAGGTGGCTGTCTTGGCCACAGTGATGATGAAATGGTTGAGTTTAGGATTTTTTGTGTAATAAGAAGGAAGGGCAGTAGAGTTGCTACATTAGACTTCAAGAGAACAAACTTAAAGCTATTCAGGGATCTACTTAGCAGAGTTCCCTGGGAATCTGATTTTGAGGGCTTAGTAGTCCAAGAGTGCAGTCGTTAAGATCCACCTTTCAGAAGTGCAAGAGCAGGCAATTCCGCTGTGTTGGAAATCAAGAAAGTGGTGCAGAAGATAAGATTGGCCGAAAAGGAAACTCCTCATGGAGCTCAAGAGGAAAAAGAAACTGTATGATCTTTCAAAGTGAAGTCAGGCTCTTCACAGTAAGAGTACAGAGCTGTGGTTCACATATGCAGGGAGAAAATATGAAAGGCCAAAGCTAATTAGAGTTGAAACTGCTCGGTGTGGGTCAGAAAAGCAATACTTTTTAATGTATGGTAATAGCAAGAGGATGTCTAAGGAAAACATAGGACTGATACTTGTAGAAGATAGTCATCTAACTAATAGGGATGAAAAGAACGTGAAGACAATCAATGTGTTTCTTGCTTCAGTCTTTAATAATAGTGATAGACCTTGGGCTGATCACTTCTCTGAGTTGGAGGACCACGACTGCAGAAACAGTAACAGGTGGACAATGAAATTGCAAAGGACCAGCTGTGTCAGCTGAATGTTCACAAGTCCATGGTGCCTGATGGGATTTGTCCCACAGCACTGAAGGAGCTATCAGATGTTACAGTAGGACTGCTCTTAAGCATTGACCAAAGATCTTGCAAGTCTGGAGAGGTCCCTGATGAGTGGAAGCTGGCCAATGTTCTCCAATCTACAAAAAGGGTGTGAGGAAAGACACAGAGAACTACGTAAACTTTTAGTCTAACCTCAGTACCTGAAGAAATTATGGAGAAGGTTATACTGGGTATTATTAAAAGGCATTTAAAAAACAATGCAATCATCAGAAGGCTGTGCTGCCATTCAGAGAGACCTAGACAGGCTGGAGTGTTGGGTGGAGAGGAACCTCATGAGATTCAACAAAGGCAAGTGCAGGGTCCTGCACCTGGGGAGGAATAAACCCATGCATCAGTAGAGGTTAGGAGTTGACCTCCTGGAAAGCAGCTCTGCAGAGAAAGACCTGGGAGTCCTGGTAGATGACAAACTAATCATGAGCCAGCAATGTGCCCTTGCAGCTGAAAATGCATCCTGGGGTGCTTTAAGAAAAGTGTGGCTAGCAGGCCAAGGGAGGTTGTGTTAATTTGGTTAAGATGTACAAAGTAACCATGCGTAAAATGACTACATACTGATTTTTGTCCCCTATACATCTTAAGTGAGAGGTGTTTCATATTCCAAAGCTGGTGGGTTAATTTAGCTAATTAATAAATTTATGATTTATCTATTTATTTATTTATTTATTATAGCTCCTTTTTTTACCTTGGTTATAGATAAGGCTGTGATTTGACACAGATTTCTTTTGGCCACAGCTCAAGTGGTAAGAAGCCTCCAAAACATCCACACAGTCTTCCCTCTCTACCACCAGCCATGCTAGTATGATTTTTGGGGGGCTCCAGAACTGCCAGGAGAAGGAACTGGTCTTCATGAAAATAATTTTGAGAGAAAAAAAAAAAAAAAAAAAAAAAAAGGAAAGAAAAAGTGTTTTTAAATTGAGTCAATTCCCTAATCTCATTCACCGCAGACAGCTGTATCAGTGGAAATAACGGGCAGGAAGTGCCAGGGCAGCTGTAAATGGCAGAAATAGAACTGGTTAAAGAAATCTATGTCAAAACATACCCTGACTGTAAAAGGTTCAGCCCTTTGTGGCAGCAAATTGATTACTTACTTCACTTGATATTTCGGCCTTCTAACAGAGGACTCTATACTATAACCTTTACTTGGGCTAAGTAGTAGTTATTAACCCAAGCTTTCATACTGAAGTGCCATTGAAGTTGGTGGAAATATTCACGCCAGTAAATGTCACATGGGTATGTTAAGGATTATGGCTCTGGACTCTCTTCCATTTGTTCATAAGTTGCTCAGTCAGCAGACATTTCTGGCATATAAATGTCTCTGGATTTAAGGGTTTTGTTTTGCTTTCATTTACTAAACACATTCAAGTAGATACATCTGAGACAAACAAAATTAAAAGAAAATATGAAAAAGCCAGTGAGTCATTCACCTTACTCGGTCAGCAGCACTAGAAATAATAAACATTAGTATTAAAAAGCAATAGCACTTGGAGTCATCAAGTAGTGTAAGACAACTACTTATTTGAAATTATGTGTTATATTTAGAGTGCTCCACTCAAAGGAAGGGGAATACTCAAGAAAGAGTCTTCCAGAATCACATGAGAAAGGAAACAACATCAAGTTTACTCTCAATAAGACTTTTTAAGAATGAGACTTCTTAAGATACAGACAGTAGAATATGAATGAATTCAAAGGTTTTTATTGCAGAATAATGAAACATTTCAAATTTTCCTAGTGCTTTAGATTATTTTGCCTTCATGACCAGAGGATAGATGAATTTAAACAGATGACTAACTTTTATTGACCTAACACTGGGAAGAAGTGCTGAATGTGCTCCTCTTGCAGTTCCCGATCATTTAATAGGGTTTGGTGGAAGATTTCAAAGCATTTTACATAACCAACAACTTAGTCTTACTCTGCTGCCTCATAGAATTGATTCACTTTTCCACTCAATCTTATTTTGTCATGTAAAGGATAACAAGTAGAACATTATTTTTTCAAGGATTGTCTGTTCCCCTTACAGGCAAAAAAAATATATACTGGTCCCACCCTTAGAATTAGTATTTTTAATAAATCTATTATTAAGTTTATAATTTAGCCTAGAAATTAAAGATCAATGAAAAAATACTGGCAGTATCTCAGTGACAATGATATGGTGGAAGGATATAAATGGGAAGGAAGGAAGGAAGGAAGGAAGGGAGGAAGGGAGGAAGGAAGGAAGGAAGGAAGGAAGGAAGGAAGGAAGGAAGGAAGGAAGACGGACAAATGGGATGCAAAAATTACATTAATGATAAACTTCAATTTGTTCACAAAATAACTTATATGACTGGGTAATCTATTACAACAGATGACTGAAGGTGCAGGAGGTCTTTCCCAGTTAAATATTCCAATGTAATGAGTAAAGAAAAAAACAAGAACATGAACAAAATATGAACAGAAAAACAAAGGTCTTATGACCAGTTTTGACACGTTTATGTGTCTTACAAGGCAAGCAATCTCATTGCACCAGACATTCTGTATCCGTACAAACATGAAACTTATTAGATTATATGAAAGAGAAATTGTCACTTCTTTTCCTACTTTAACGCAACTTAAATGACAGGAAAAAAAAAAAAAAAAAAGCTAAATTACAGTTCAAGTTGTAATTGGGGAGATTATATGCCTTTGAATAAGTGGTAAATAAATATGGAAATCACAACAGTTCAACAAAAATAGAGGAAAAAATTACACTGAAATTTATAAGTTTTTTAATAAGATTTTGAAAAACGTTAGATCTTCTGGCACATTTGAAATAAACATTTATAATTTTATTTTTCTCCGATCACTGGATGCGTAATACTCCTGTAAAGTTTTTTAAATAGCATGGATGTTTAGATTACTTGCAAAGCCCATAAATGTAAGAGATCAAATGTACTTGCCATTTAAAGCTTGAGTTCATGAGATTGGGAGCAAGGATCTAACTGACACTTATTTGTCAGCAAGCCCTGTTTCACATTTCCATAAATCTATTTTCTTTCATTTCAATTTAGAACAATTTTGCTTTGAAAATTAAACAGAAATTTTTTTATTTTTTTTTTTTTTTTTTTTTTAGGATGGTGAGAAAGGAGTGTCTGACTGCTTCTGATATACACATAAGTTTTGTCTTATAAAGCTATCATCAACAGAACTGGTTCAACTGCTGTATTCAATCTATTAGGAAAATAATACCACTTCTTTTGCTGTCTTTTTCTAAGCACCAGATGCCAGGAACAGTGGAATTTCTTAAGAGGCTACTCACAGTGTCTGTTTGTCCTGGGACATAACAACCAGGCCAATCCTGTAACCCAAGTCTGATCCAGCTCCTCCTGAGGACAAGTGCAGTGTTAAAGAATACAGCGGGAAGCAAGCTAAACTGCAGAGATGAAAAACAGGTATGAGGGTGGCAGGAAAACAAAGCCAGGCTAGATTACAGGGTCATTAGTTAATTAAAGAAGAATGCACTGAAGCCTTGCATTTGAGCCAGAGTGACCTGAGACTCCAGCACAGGAATCTCCCATGACAAGCAGAAGGGAGAGGGGTTTGCTGCTTTCTGTTCTTGTAGCATGTGCTGTATTGCCAGTAGTGCCTCCTGAAGTCCTCTCAGAGGTGCTCCTACTTAATTCTTCATTGTGATGAGGTCTCTATCAGTTCTTCGTCACAGGATGGAAAGGCTAGTCTCTATAATTCACTTATTTCCCTGCAGTCTCTCTACTCCTTAGGGAGCTTGCTACAGTGCTGAGAGACCAATCACTCCAAATTCAGTGCAGTTGCCTTATACCTACAGGTCTTGGTCTTATTCTGGATGAACGCTAGTCAAAGCAGTGAAATATTTGTCAGAGTGAAACTTATTGTATTCAGAAAGTAAGTTAGGATTTGGCCCACTTTTAGCTCTTTAAAAATTGACTCTTAGTTGAATTGAAGAGACACGTGAATTTAAAAAAAAAAACAATGAAGATCAACACGGGACACGTTTCCCTCTCTAAAGCACCATAGGCAAAAATTGACAGCTGAAATTAAATAAGTTCTTACCAGCGGTCACCGGGGAAATCAAGACAAGGCTTCAGAAATGGAAATAATGTTTCTAAACTATAAATACATTTCCTTAGAACGAGATTAAAACAGAGAATCTGAGTGACTTCAAGAGATATTTTAGTTTGTTTATGGGCAGCAGGTGATAAAATAGGAAAATATGATTACCATATAACTGAAAAAGACAAGTGTGGTGAGACAGATACCCTTTCTGATCTTTGAAGTAGTCTCTGAGTATACTGCAGTGAAATTATGGAACTGATAAAATGAGCTGATTTAGCCAAAGGACTTATCACTTCACATGATTTTTATTTTGCTTTTTAAGATGGGAGATTGGTTATAATTTGTTGATATATTATGATTAATGTATATAAATTTTGTATCAAAGACCATATGACTTTGTTAAGAAGCAGTGCCATTTTCTATATAGATATTCTTGGTGTTTAACATCAGTAAATCATGCTGTGCTGGGAACAGGAGATATGAAGTTTCTGGTGAGCTGCTATATAATGATTGATTGTACTTTTACAAAGTGAATTTACCTGCAGTGCTAAGATTATTTACTTAGTTATTTACTTAGTATCTTTTGTTGATCGAAACTGCTTGCAGTTATTGCTGCCAATACACAAAATTGTTGTTTAAACATGAAAATCTAAACACTGTATTTCTGATCAGAATTTTATCACTAACGTGACTTCCTCTATAGTGAGTTCATGCTGGTCTTTTTGGTAGTTTCTCTTTTAATGAATGAAGTTCATTTCTGTGTGAAGACTTTCAGAGATTTAGAATTAGAAAAGATACTTCATATTAGATTTCTAAGTGGACCAAGTAAATGAGCAAGATGGATTTTGATCCAGTATTGGCCTTCTTGGTCATATGCAAACAAGACATGTACAACAACACAGGGCTTAAAGTTTTTATTGCTTGTATATGTTAGAAGTAACTAATTACACAGCACCAGCAGCAGCTTTTGCATCCTAAAACTATTCAATAATTGTGTAACATTTGCATCCTAAAACTATTCAATGATTGTATAACATGCTGTGGTTTAGAAAGTTATTATAGTTTTGAAAACAAAAATACCTTCATTCAAGATCCACTAGTGAGAAGAGACCATAATCAGATAAAGTGAAAATTTGTTATATAGAAAAGTCCAATCGTCTTATCTATTCTTTTTCATCTTCAAATACATAATTCTACATATTTTATTTCTTTTAGATGCAACTCATAACAGGGCATTTCCTCTTTCACAATATTCCATGTACCATCACAGCAGTACTACATAGTGAGCAGTATCATTATATTCAGTTGGCTGACAAAGAGATAAAGAGAGAGAAATGAATAATTGAAAGTCAGAAAAGAGGTCTATGACAAATAAGATTTCAAAATTTGCAGTCCTAAATGCTACCTTCTATTAGGTAAGACTTCATAAATTGAAAGCAAAACTTTCATGCAGCTGTCTAAAATGATAACGTCTTTTCAATTCAACAGTATGCTCAAATTAGAAAAGCTTAATTTACTTATTGTCCTATGAATTAAATACATCAATACTAGTATTTTAATTTTAAAGGAAGATCTTTTTCTCTCTTTCATTCTTTTTAATAATAATATTTTTAATAGTTTGTTCCATGAACATTTGAAGAGTTTTCACAGGTTGCTTGAGGATTTTGACTGTAAAAATTCCTCAATTTTTCATGTTTTGAGAAAGACATAAAAACCTGTTTACCTGAAACTGACAAATAAGAACTGAAACTACACTAAGAAAAAAAAAAATAAGAAAGGAAAAAAAAAAATAAAAATAAAAAGAAATGCTGCTGCATGGAGTAAAGTGAAATGAAGTAAAGATAAACTGCTTAAGTTACAAAACAGCCAAGGTATCACCTCTCAAAAAGAAGAAAACACTTCAACAAAAATAGAGATGAGAATGTGGATGTTTTAAAAGGATTTCACTTGGTGGAATTTGCCATCATGAAAATCAATATAAGATACAAACCAAGATTTATTTAGTTTCATTTAACATTGAATAACTTTTGAAAAGTGGATGTGAAAATACAATCTGACGACCAAGCTACCTGCTAAATATCGAATAAATTCTCATAGTACCATCATCAAGAACTATAACCGTCCTGTGGATAAAAAGAAAAGAAACATAAAGGTGTTAAGAGAGACAAATGAGAGACGAGGCAGTCTGGAGTTTTTGATAACAATGAGACACTGCAGAACATATAAAGCTAGTACACCATTCCAGGAGCAAGAGGTCAAGGAAAGAAAGGAGCATATCCAAAATGAGAGAGGGAAAGTTTGTATGTGTTACACTACAACTTCGCTTATAACATACATTGACAATAGTGATAGATGGTTACATTAACAAGACTTTGTCCAGTTCAAGTTTTGAATCACAGTTCCTTTCTCTTTTTTTCCCATAAAGATCATAATTATTCAAAATCCAAGTGTTGAATGCTAGGTCATTATAGAGAGGATGTAGCTAAACTCAGATATGCAGACAGACCTACCTTAATCAGCATTCAGACTGTTGTATATTCTATACTCTCTTTGTAGATAAGCAAACATGGTATATGAGAGCATTCTACCTGGCATTCAGCATGAAAGCTGAAGAGAGAAAAAAAAAATGACTAAAAAAGAACACAGAAATAGTAGCAATTCTCCCCCATCCCCAATAAACAATTCAGAAAATAAAATCCTGTGCAGCCATAACACATTATTTGTCCTCTTCCTAGTAAAGCTCCCTGGTTACATAAATTCTTTATAGCTTTGTCTTAGCATGGTGTTGAACTTCTTTTCTGATTTTGGTATTTCTGATGGTTTTGAGTCTTCACAGGTGCCTTGTTTTAGTTCTGCTCCTTAGGGTGCTCAGATTTTCTTACTAGATTAATTACTTCTTTCTTCATCCATAAAAGAAATAGATTGTTGTGATGCTTGGATTTACACCTTACTTAAATGCCTTAACTGGACATCTAATTAATTACTTGGTAGACCTTTTAGATATAGTAAGTGTAAATTGCATTAACCATATTGCTCATAATAGTCCCTACAGATTAGGACAATCAAACTAGGAGGTATACAATTATCAACAGGTAAACACTCGCAGACTAATTAGTATATCAAGGACAGGCTAAAATAGTACCATTAAACACACACAGGAAAAAAAAAAAAAAAAAAAAAGGCATTCAGTAAATCCAGCTTTTCACTTTTGTGCTGCTATGAAAATTTTCCATCTGTACTGCTTGTTTCCTCCACGTTATCCATCCACCGGCTCTCAGCTGAGGAGCTAGTTTTTCTCCCTCCCCAACTTTTGGGAAGGAAATTTTAAGACTTTTTAGTATTAACTAGAACCTTTTTAGTATTAATTGGGACTTCTCCCGACTGATTTTCTGATTATGTTTCTTCTTAGGGAGGCAAATATGACAAAACCAGCTGATAGGAATGCCTTAAAAAGGTGTCAATAGAATTAAGACAATTAAGATCCAGAGCTGAATTCAGAGATTAGTTCAGTTCTCTAGATGTTTGAATTCAAAGAATTAAAAACTGGGTCCCAACAGCTGGTAAATATGATTTCTTCATTGGAAAGTGGTAAATTAAGACTAAATCTTCCTTATTGCAGATTTTAGAAAGACACTGATAAATCTTTTTGATGTATTAGGCATTGAAAAAACAGAATAATCACTTAAAAGTTCTAGTCAAATAATTGATCAATATTTTCCTTTTCTTGTTAGAAAAAATAATAATGAGTGTTGTATTTAATAGCTTGTTATGTGCATGAAAAGAGCACATTTTTTTTAAGAAGTCAAGAATTTATTCTTACTCAATTAAAATAATTCTAACAGTCTAATCAAAATACGACAGTATAAAACCACAACAGAGCATCACAGCAAGTCATCAGAGTCCAAAGCTGTCTGCTGGCAGTTTGACTCTGTCAGTGAGGATCCTGTAGGTTGGTCTATGTGACCTTTTGTTCAGTGATTCCCAATTATTGAGGTTTTCTATCCCCTTTGTTAACTTTAAACCCAATTTTTATCTTGAACAATACCAGCTGTGATTTGCAGTTTGTGATTTCTGTTTGTAGACTAGGACTTTTTTGGCCTTGTAGCCCTGTAAATACATGACTGCCATTGTTAGTAACAGGCTGTGTACTGACTTTTTGGGGCCTCAAGACTGAGGCTTCCAGAGTTTACTTTGAACCTAACTTAAACTTGCCTGGAACTCTGTTTTATTTCATTTGTCTGTAACAGCAACTTTTCCAATGTCTGGGGCTATGCCCGGTTTGTTTTAGTTAAGCTTGTATAGTGTAGCTGTAGTTCTTAGATAGATAGAAGTACAAGAATGAGGTGGTAAGATACAGAACATAAGCTCTAGGCCTCAGGGCTATAGACAACTCAGAGAAATGCAGACATGAGAGCTCTTTTTAGGGTTTGTCCATAAAGAGAACAAAGAAAAAGTAAATAATATACATAAAATGAACAATATGTATAATATGGTTGTGGACTACTGAAGAAGGATCAAACTGAAGAAGGATCAAACTGCAAAGTGGGTTTAACAAAGATAAAAATAGCCCTAGCTAAATCCTGGAGAGAGGAAGAGGAAGAAACCGTCATAATTAACACCATACTCCTCCAGTTGAAGGATTTAGGATCCTGATGACTTGCTATTTCCCACTCCAGACTAAAGCCATTTACATCAGAATACAGAGGAGCAGTAGAAAGATGGTCATAACTCCAGAAAAAGAGCTGGGTACTAGGATGTGTGTATAACAATTTAAACTATATTATAACAGACATTTTTTTTCCATAATGGTAGTACATTTTATTTTCTTTTTTCTGTAATAACTAAATCCAAACTAATAAAAAAAATTTTATTAGACTGTTAAGATTTCAACTGTATGAACAATAAATTTTTGGCTGCATATATAAAGTGTCTGCCCATAATAAGATTTCAATACAAGGGAATAGCCTCTGGTATCATTCTCTGTCCACTCATCCATACCACTTTTTATTCAGAGACAATTTAATCTGCACAGAATAACTACTTGTTATCACTATAAACTAAAGCAAATTTTTTTAAAATTACCTGATTATTAGATAATTTCTAACATATCTAAAACAAGATAAAATAACTCAGGCCAAGACAAGCACAAACAAGTCCTGAATCTACAGAACATAGGACCCTCTGCTTGTAATGGCAATAACCATATTTACCGGGCTACAGAAGATGATTGGATAAAGTGAGAAAAAACACAGAAGGAGAGATGGATTAGTAAAATTAATTGATAAGGAGAAATGGGAGAGCAGGGGTGAAGGGTGTAAGCGATAGGTATATCGTGAGGGTGAGATGAAACAGTGAAGAGGGGTGGAAGTAGCTATGACACAGGAAGGAATCTGGGTTTACTGCACTAAACCCCAACATTACTTCAAAATCCTGTTACAGAGGTCAGTGAAGAAGAGGGCACGATTTTTTATTCTGAACTTGCAGTCTTCAAGTGAGGGTGTGACCAAGTTGTTACCTTCATAACTGCCACCTTTTCCATTTCAGGAAAACTTACTATTTGTTAGACTGCTTATCACTGTTTTATATAAAAGACCTAGTTGTTGAAATACAAGCTCATCACAACTAAAGTGAGACTGGGAGTTTAATTTTTTATCCCCACAGCGTGTAGGGTTTCTTGGACTGAAGTTTTGGTTCAGGTGCATTTCTTGCATCTCTCCAAAGAAGAAGTAATTCAAGGTAAGCAAACTGAAATAACTAAATGGCAAGGTGATCGATTAATTCTTAGCAATACAAGTACACCAGTTCTCCAAAGGCTATGGAAAATGTGTAGATTTATTCCAATCTATATGTTAAAATGATATTTGCATCATAGTAAAATCTACTTAAACGAATACTAGCTTTCCTGCACTTCTTAAGTGTAGCTCAATCCACAAAAGCGCTCCCAGCTAACAGTGGGAGATGAGCCCTTCTTTTCTATTCCAGTGAAGACACATATAGTTCTTTGTAGTGATAAATCATTTCATCTACTCGGAAGAACTTCACAACGTTTTCTAACTTAATTTAAAAAATCAATATGAAGAGCCAACTGTAGGTCCAAATACGGGAATTGATGTCACCAGAAGAGAAAGTTAATGAAGACAAGATACCACTAGAAGGATTCAAGGTGTTACCAATGAATATTAAAGGCTCAAGCCTGACATCACTGAGACTTGCGTCAGCTTTTTATCAACTGAGGGTCCGACCATGAACTGTAAACAACACAGGGCCATATTCAGCCTACCTATATTATATGAGAGACAACAGCACATAAAAGTAGTCTCCTAGCTCCAGCAGGATCTCCTAAGTAAGGCAGCAATGCTCTTTCCACAGCTGATCGACAAGATCTTTTGGAGAAGCTACTTTTCTCCATTGACACACATCTTCACCTGCATGTCCAAATGATGTATAAACTAGAAGAACCAGGCAACAGAAAACATGAGTTGCATCAAAATACTTTATCAGGAATAGGTGCCAAGTACATTTCTGAGCAGACAGAATCAGTGAAGCGAGTATAAAATTCTTTCACACAGCAACCTAGTAGTAATAGTATCTTGAGTACTTAAAATAAGAGAATTTAGACATCAAGTCTTGCCCATCCTAAGAAGGTTTAAACCCATAGCTCTGCTGCCTTAGAAAGTGTCTGAACTTCCAAACTGTAAAGCAGCCTGGGGCTGAGCTCTTATCCTTCCTGATGAAAAGGGGATACTTTTTAATAACCAAATGCAGCATTATAGAAGTCATACAGAAAATAAACATGATTACTGTATGACAAGGTCTCTGCTGAGATTTAAGATCCTTCTTCGTTTATGGTCAACATTCCCAATGGTAATCATACATTTTATTCAATTACCTTTAAATGTAAAATGCATAAATAGTCTTTGACATAGACTTCCAGATCATAGTCCCTCCCACCTCCTCACCCATCTAGTTAAGCGACACTGCAGCTCAATAAGGCATCCATTTTGGAAAGTGAAAAACCAAGTTTTTGGGTCTTAATCAGTTAAATAACTACTTGCATGTAAATATTAAATCCTAGATATAATAATTAAACAAACAGAATAACACAATCAAGGGTAAACTAATGGTAGCCCATTCCAGGATTTTTTCCAGCTAGCAATGTTCATTGGATTTGTCCTAAATTCACAGATTTCATTGCTTAACCCTTTTTGGTGTTTTGTGTTTTTTTTATTATTGAGCACATTGCTTAACCCAATTTTTATTTTTTTGTTTGACTGTAATAATAATGTACCTGATTACAAATAAAAAAATATAAGAATAATGTATAGATATTATAGCTTTTATTTGGATTTTAGTGTGGATTTGGGGGGTTTTTAACAATGAACCCTATAAATTTAAGTACTTATTTTGGCATACGTGAGTATATTATAAAATGTCATATGCTTTGTGTAAAGAAATGTTAGATTAAAGATTAGGTAACAATATGGAAAGGAGAAAAATATCTTTTTTCAGTATAATTATCAATTGAAGAAGCTGTAGTATACAGATGTATTTCAATGGGTAACATTCTTAGATTCCAATAGCCTTCTCCTAATATAACGTTTAAACAATTTGTCCATACCATACCACACCATGCACTCAATGAATAATTTAAAAAATATATTCAACATATATATATATATGCCTTTTCAAATAAGTGGAATGTGCACAATGCATTAAATTATATTTTTATTTCTTGGACTACTTTCATGCTTTAAGCCTTGAATTTAATTTTAAGGTATTCCAGCTACAGAAATTACATTGAACATCCCAAACTCTTAGCACAGTTTGGCTGGAGGACTTTGACTCTGCTTTTGCATTTTTGAGGTGATTTCTTGGTGACCTCAATGTCATCTAGTTCTGTTCCTATTAGAACTGGTTATACTTCTGAATCAGCACTGTCCTAAAAAGTTATAATCAGTTTGTAACTATGGAGTCATTCACATCCCTGTTTTGCCTGATTAGACTAAGGAACCTTGAACCTCAGCCTCTCAAACCAATGTGGGAAATAGCAGGCATAATTTCAAACACACACTTTGTCTCATTCAGTTCAATAATATATATTTAAATCCCATCACCCAGCTATGTGCAAGCTATGGGTTTGTCCCCTTCATTTTGTGATTATGTTCTAATGAACAGGAAAAAAAGACTGAGAAAAGCAAGACCCTAGGGAGGTCCTAGGGAGCCTGCTTTGGCAGGGGGGTTGGACTCAATGATCTCTCGAGGTCCCTTCCAACCCCTACAATTCTATGATTCTATGAAACCCATATCCAAAGGGTCAAAGTAATCAAAAGGTATTTAATGTATTGATCTTCAAAATTGTGTTAATGTGAGAAGGCAAAATAATGGGAAGACTTGATCTAAATGTTTTCAGTTATTTCAAGGTTTTCTCCAGCTCCACTGTTTCATGAGCTTGACATTTTTCATTCTGAAAATAAAAATTTCTTTTAATTTTATTTTACTCAAAATCGGTCTGCTTCTCTTCAGAGTTTTTGTCTTGACAAACTTGTATTTTCTAATAAAATACATTCCCCTACTGTACTAATGTCTGCTTATGATACTTATGTCTACTACTTTTAATTCTAAAGACATGCCTGCAAGCTTCAGCAAGCTTCTGCTTGGAACTTCTTTATCAGGATGACATTTTTTGATCAGGGAGCAGGGTCCTGAAGGAACAAAGCTGAAAGAAATAACCACCTTTTAGGGTTAAAAACATCAAGAAAGAGTCTCTACTGTAAAATATTAATTGTCCAGACAACAGAACAGACTTTTAGAGGAAAACAAAAAAAAAAAAAAAAAAAAAAAAGGCAAATTAAAACTGAATCTACAATATTGTTTTATATACACTGTGACAGTTATTCTTGGAACCTGGGCATAAAAGTCTTTAGCACTTCAAGACAATCTTATTAGACTATATGATAGAATTCTATGTGCAAATAGACTAAACTCTAATAAACAAACATGAATTCCCCATTCCAATGAGGTAGCCTTCAACACTTATAAAGAAACAGAAAGATTTACTTTTGCAAAGACTCAAACAGCAAAAGTTATTCTGATGTCAGCAGAAGTTTCATGGATTGAATATTTTAGGATTATGTCCTAAAAGATAGATTAAATATTCAATGTTTTACTTACACCAGTAGCTTTTTTCAGGCTTTATCAAACTATATTTAATGCTGAACAGCTCTTTTCATGGTGGTCTGTAAAAACAGATTGTTTCCTCTTCTAATTAGATTTTCATTTGCATGAAAAGAGTATCTTTGATTAGAAGCATTTACAGTTTATTTTTTACCAGAGCCTTCTGTGAAATCATAATCATTTCAGAGCCATGATTTGAGATGTCACAAACAAGACTTCTAGAGCACAAGTCTTATGAGGAGTGCCTGAGGGAGCTGGGGTTGTTTAGTCTGGAGAAGAGGAGGCTGAGGGGAGACCTTATTGCTCTCTACAACTGCCTGAAAGGAGGTTGTAGCGAGGTGGGGGTCGGTCTCTTCTCCCTAGTAACGAGTGATAGAACGAGAGGAAATGGCCTCAAGCTGCACCAGGGGAGATTTAGGTTAGATATTAGGAAAAACTTCTTCACCGAAAGGGTGGTCAGGCATTGGAACAGGCTGCCCAGGGAAGTGGTTGAGTCTCCATCCCTGAAGGTATTTAAAGAACGGATAGATGAGGTGCTTGAGGGCATGGTATAGATGGACTTGGCAGTGATGGGTTAACGGTTGGGCTCGATGATCTTAAGGGTCTTTTCCAACCTTGACAATTCTATGATTCTATGATTTTAAACAGAAGATTATTAATTCAAGTAGAGATGATAAACTGTTAAGATCCCGTTTTCATTAAAGGTTCTTGGCTATATGGAAAATAAGAGAATAGGGTATATAAAACCACACAGAATCAGTAGATACTGTGCTGAGAGCACTGAAGGCTGATGTTTATCTGCAGAGGAGGTGTTATTACTTTTAGCTTCTCACACACAGACACACCAGTAGGTGTTTCAGCCTTCTTTTGGAAGAAGCACATCTGAGAGAGAGTGAGAAGTTTGTTGATTTTCTTTGTTCACTGAGAAAGGGTGACACAGAGGCCAGTTATTGTAAGAGAATGTCAAGCTGCTTCTGCAAAACATTTGATGAATCACAGTATAGCTTGAGAAAAGACAAGCTAATATAATTTATTGGGAGAGATATATCAAAACACTTTTGTTTAGAAATTCTAATTTCCTACAGTACATATGCATCTTAGCACTCTTTAGGGAATGTTTTGTTTAGAAACAATATAAACTTTTTTTTTTTTTTTTTAAATCTTCCTTCACACATTTATCAACTACCTTAAATGTAAATGGGATCTTTATTTTTTAACAGCTCATGTGTTCACCCTGAATTTGTAATCATCTGTCTGTGGTAATATAAATTGTTGCTATAGCTTGCAGTTTTCAACTAACATACATTTTGCATGAATGAAACATATTTTCATTTTATCACCTGTGTTCTGGAATTTTAACTCCTTTTTGATCAAAAATTTTGATTAATTTTGTTTACCCTTGAGGTCATCTGGTAACACAGAGATGTTTCCAGAAGTTCCCAAGGAGTAGAAGAGTGGATTTATACGAACTATATTAGCAAAGGTTTCAAAGTACATCATATTGCATCAAATGCCTAGCCTTATAATCACCCATGAATCATATCACGATTTTCACAAAAACAGATCCTGTAACTAATTAAATAAGGCTCTGCACTCATTTGTACTTGTTCATTTGTACTCTGGTTTTAAAAAGTACTTAACCCATCAGAATTACAGATCCACCACATTTCATAGAAGTGGTACTACCCATGGAGGGCCAAGTTATAAAAGCTTTAAAGTATGGAATATTTCCTGTTCATAGAACCATATGGGCACACAATCAAAAGCAATCAATTTATGGCAGCTTTACAAGTCACTGTTCATCAGGTGAGTTACAACAGACCATATGTGAACACTTAGCTCACCCTTACTTGTGAGGTAAAATGCATCAGTATAAACTAATTTAATGGGGGTGTAAATTTTACCTTAGCTTTTGGCAAGGTTAAGATGACATGTAGTCCGTTGCAGTGATACAGCAGCTGCCTGTTACCTTTTCAGAAGGCTGTAACTCAGTCTGGATTGACCCAGATAAAGCTCAAGTTTAACTTCTGCAAAAATATTTTTTTATTGATTTCAGTGATTATTATAAATCATATATTTCAAAAAACATCCAATCCTTATTTAGTCAGAAAGAGGAAGCTTTACCATTACCTACTAATTTCATTGTTTCAATTGCATCCTCCCTTTATCAAAAATGTACCTTTTATTTCTAATTTCACGTCCAGCCTTCCTGCTGGTAGGGCATAAGAAGCTGAAAAGTCCTTTGCTTAGTGTAAGCTCTGCTCAGCAACAACTAAAACATCAGTGTGTTATCAACATAATTCTCATCCAAATTCAAAAACACAGCACTATACCAGCTACTAGGAAGAAAATTAACTCTATCCTAGCCAAAACCAGGACATAGCATCAGCCTCAGTGAAGAAAATCACTATCAGAAATGTTTTTGAATTAATCCTTCAAATCTGCATTTGTGATATACATCTTCAGCTCTCTTCATCATCAGGAAGCATTATTGATATGCTACTAAATACTGGCTATAAACATCAACCTGCTACAATATCATCCTAAACAGCTTCACAGTACAACAGTGAAAACAGACATCCATGATTTTTTTTCAAATATATTTGTAACTTGCAAGGTTTTCAACAAATAAGGAACATAACCACATAATTTCCTATTTCTTCCTATCCTCATTTTTTCTGTTTTCCTACTTTTGGAATAAACAGGATCTTGTTATATGTTGCTTCAAAGTAGAATATGAATACAGCAACTGGTGAAACTATATGGAACTATATATTCCATTACTTGTTACACCTTGTACACCCAATATGAGCTTTCAGATTCCATAACAATACAAATAACAGCAGATATTAATCAGTCTAGGCACGCTAATTACCTTGAGATTTTTCACCTTGTCAAATTTCTCTTAAAATATTATAATTTTCTAGTTTACTCCTATTTTCAGGCCAGGTTCTTACCATTAATCAGAATAAGCAGAATTTCATTCCTAAATTAGTAATACAAAGAAGTCAGAATACAGACTTGTAAGCAATATTGCATTGTTCCTGAATGAAGTACCATGAAAATGCTTCCAACTTAAAAAAGAACAGCTCCTTTTCTTCTTCTGATACTCCATTGTTTAAAATACGAGTTTCTACGGTAAATTGAAGATGGCAAGAATGCACATAGCACATACATATATTCCTCTAATTATAAGCAAATTATGTGTGAGATCGGAGAACTGCCTGTCTGAGGACTGTAACCAAAAAATAACTGCTGTTCTCTCCTTCAGCTGGCTCTTCCAGGCAGTTAAAAGTCTTGTTAAGCCTTGCTTAGTCTCCTGTGTATATTATGACTTTGCTCCTCTCAAGATGATAGCAATGGACTAAGTATGCATAAAGGCCATGTTACTTTTCTTCCATTGTGTAATGTATACTTACATTCAGCTCAATAAATGTTCATATACTTAATAAAATTGTACTCTGTCATGTACTTAAGAGAAAGCATGTTATGAGACATGAGAACTGTTCCTGCAGCAAAAGAACAAGTTTATACCATGTAGCTAACAACTTTTTCTTGCTTTGCTGAGATACAGTGAAGTTTAGCATCAATTATTTCCAGTTCACTACTTCATTATGACTTGTGTTTTTTCATTGCTCTATACACTGAACAATGACCAATAAAGAAAAATGTATCATCAGAGCACAATTTTATTGACTTGTGAGCTTTCAGAGTTCTACCAAATATTTGAAATGTAGATTATTTTATACTTTAGATGCTCGATGTATCTGTGAATTACTTTAGATGCTCGATGTATCTGTGAATTACTTTAAAATAAACAAAGTATTTAGCAGAATATCTAGAAATTTGAAAACAAATTGCCATGTTTGAAAACAGCCTTGCCTTCCAGTGTTGAGCGACTTACGTAAAGATAAATGTCAGTAGAGAAAGAATTTTGTAAACCACCTTTTTTAAAAAATTGTAATGTTTTCCAGGCATCACACTGAATAAATCAACCAAAAAAAAATAGTGTTAACTCTTCCTCTTACAAAACCCTGTGGTATTCTCAAGAACTGTAAGAAAATACATAATTGTGTGATTATATAAAATACATGGACACCTAAGTATGAGTGTTATCACATATTTTTGTATATAAATACTAAGATAACAGACTTCTAAAGATTCTATGGAGAGATTGAGGATTTACAAGTAGCCATGAGCTATATGATATTATAGGGACTTTTTTTTTTCAGAAATTGAGAGTTGTGGGTTGAAATTATTTCTGAAAGTGAGCTTGGTAAGTAGTGAATAGTCTATCCCTAATGCCATTCAAATCAAATGACATTCATGATATGCACTGGTTCCAGCTGAAAGCTAAACACATACTTAAGTGTCCTATTGAGTTGAACAAGAATACTCAGTACAACACAAATGATACTTTACACATCACGGAATTCATCTTTTTGTAACACAGAGGATAATATTGGATATATTATCCAATAAGGATATAATATTGGAGCATTGGCAGTAATGCCAATCCAAAACAATTTACAGATACTCTGAGAAATAGGTTATGGAAGTTACATATGAGATCTTGCTTTAAGTTTCTGCAAAACACACATGCCTTGGAAAAAAATATCACTAGGTGTAAGTAAAGTAGAATCAATAGTACAATAAACCCTGCAACAATATGCAGGTTTATGTTTGGAACAAATTATTAAAAAATAACAAATAAAATGAAAGATCAAAAATAATATTTTCTAAACAACAACAAAAAAGCCATCTCAATTATTTTATAAATCCCTGTGCATTTAGAGAACCTGTAATTTTTCAGTATTTATTTCAAAATGTTCTCAGTTGAGTGGGTTCTGTTAAAGAAAAAACAATTTCCTAATATTATGACCATAAGAAAATGGTATTTGGTTCTTTCGCATGAAAACTGTGCACTACATTATTTGTATGAATTAATAACCTTTCTTAAAAGTCTCAGTCAGCCATTCACACAGTCTTTACACACATAACAAATTGATTAGCCAAACTACCCAGAGATGAAGTGATAACAATGAACAGGGAATAATTCATCAATGGTATATGAACTATTAATTTGCTCATCTGAACTGTTCAGCAAAGGGAAGAAAGTGAAGAGATTCAGTGACATCGGGCTATTTAAGCAAACAATCCACAAACACAGATTACAGGAG
>JMFS01013524.1:7500-19879 GCA_000699545.1 Podiceps cristatus | reverse complement strand
CCCCCCCCGGAATCCTTTCTCTGCACACAAACTACAGATTATTAATTAATATTCCCACTAGGATTTTGGCAAAATGAGTATCACAATTTAAAATTGCTCCTTTAAATTGTACTATTAAGGTTAACATTACATCATTAAATGAAGGCGCAAAGTTGTTATGCTTTTCAGAGCAAGTTTTAAAAGTATCTAATATACTGGATGTTTACAAGGGAACAGAAAAAGGCAGCCTGGCTTTGGAATATGAGTGTAATCTCTACACAGACCCAACTGTTTCTTGTTTATGACAAAGGAGTAAATAATCCATTGATCTGGCAGCAGGGCACCTGCCTTACCAACCGACTCGGTATCAGTGGTCCCTGAACCCTCATTATTTTTCCTCAATTAAAGTTCATAGTCTCCTAAAGTCTGTGCTGAGCAGATGTACAACTGTTCTTGACTGCTGAACACAGAAGAATCACAAATTTAGAGAACTACTGCCATTTCATAAACCCTAGAAGTGCATCATTTGTTGTGGCGAAGAAACATTATAAACAATATGTCTCTTTTATAGGCTGCTAAGCCAGCACACTACAGAAAAGAATATTAAAGTTCAAAAACTGTCACATAAGCAGTGCATTATGAATACTGTAATGTGTTTTTTTATGATTCAAATAATGGTTACTGAAATGAAAAAACAAAGCCCTCTGAGGGGTATAATGTAAAAAATGTGACTTATATTTACCTAGAATTAGACAAAATTGATGTATGAACAAAATCAAACTGGAATCAATGATCTGCAGAGAAATTCAAAATATAATAACTGATAAATCATCGAAAGCAGAATTAAAGTTATGTTTGCTGTATTATCGCTTTGGTTCTTTGTAATTGCTTCTTTTGCAGAAATAGGGAAGTCAGGAGAAATAATCAGAAGGGCAATACTACTTGCAATTATAATGCAGCAAGACTCTAGCTGCAAAAATTAACCGAAGGATACACATTTCACAAGAAGCCACCTTTTAACTCTGGGTGTATGCTCAAATATTGTAACATATGAAAAGAGACCGCATTACGTACGTATTCCCCACAGTGCATGGCGTTGTACGCTAGATGGAAAATCACCTCTCGATGAGGCATGGGGAGATGCTCATTTCCAGCACCAATCAGCTTAAGAAGCAAACGAAACCCACATTTTGGGGGGACAAAGTTAAAGTTCATACGCAGCATTTGTCAGTCTGTCTCCAGCACGATTCCAGCACAGCTCTGTTGCCACAGTATGTGCTGGATTGAGTGCAGCAGATTGCGAGTCTTTAGGTCAGAGTATGTGCTTGAAGCATCAATAGCTACACCTGTCATTTTAGTTTTTCTCGGAAGAATATGTTATTGTTAACATTGCAACATGCTTTAGCCACAATCTGACTTTCGGGCTGGGCATTGAATTTGGAAACACAGTCAGTTAAAATATTACTGTCGATGATGGGGTGTGTGTGTTCCCTGTAAAGCCTGACGGAGATATTGCCATTAAGGTGCACGGGATGTATATAAGCCCATTCCTACTTGGAGCTGCGCTTACTGCCTTAGGTTCTCCTGTGAGACTGTAAACCAGTGTTTGTAGAACAAAAAATACGGAAAAAGGAATTGAGAAGGGAGGGAATTACTAAGGAACTCATCGTCCAGCCAAATAACAGAAGAGATTAGTGGCTGCAATCTTGTTATTAGCAGGGGTCATTTTCTCCTTTCTGCTTTCACAACTGTTTACTTCTCCTGGCTTATTTTCACCAATATTTTGCAGAAAGCTACTTAATCTAATGAAATCTCTACCCTGTAGCTCACTTTTTTTTAACCGATGATTCAATCATCATAGTGTTTGACGAGGATGTAAGCACTGTTGGACCAAAGGTAATGTTGATATTTTAAGGAACACAGAAATCAACAAAAGTAACTATTGCTGTATACTGCAGGGTCAATTCTCTGTGAATTAGACCCTGTGAAAAGGGCTTTTCTTGAATTTAACGCCAACTGGACATCACACATTTGTATGCGAAGCTTTGCACATTTTATTTCACAGAATAAATGGCAAAAATGCCAGGCAGTTCCAGTCTTGCACTAAAAACCCCACAAGTATCTGTGCAATATGAATTTTTTGTTTAACCAGTACAGGATGTGCTTCTGCATACCAGAATATGGGATATGCACTGGGTGATAGTGTAACTTGCAAACAAATATGTATTAATAAAGTACTTGTGAAACATAAAAGACCATGCTAAACCAGAAGTACTTTCTTGCCAAAAATAGATTTGTGTACACACAGAACATCCATGTGAAGTATACAGAAAAAAAACACAGGTAGAACATCGACCATTTCACTCTAAAAGTATAGATGCACAATTACAAGGTTTAGGAGACAGCTTGTCTTTATTGGATATTGGAAGCTGAAGGCTTTCTTGATGCGTTGATATCAGGGACAATTCTAAAGGGAAATGGGATCAAACGCTGCCAGAGTTATTAAGCTCTGACACTGGTGCAGTGTTACAGTATCTGCAAGGTAAGTCTCATGACTCGTCTCTAAGATTTGCTCTGTCCCACTGCACTTCTCCATCCTCGCCCATCTCCCGGAGCTCCCCAGCGCTGCGGTGCAAAGCAGGGCTGCTGGCTCCTGGGGGGCAACGGGGACTGGCAAGCGGCTCTGCTGGAGCCGGAGCTGGACCTGGCATCACCGACTCCTGCGAGAGTGTGGTGGTTTAACACCGCAGCGTAACTGGACCATGCTGCCGCTCGCTCACCCCTCTCCTCCCTGGGGTGAGGAGGAGAATCGGAGAGAGGGAACTTGCAGGTTGAGATAAAAACACTTTCCCAGGACAGCAAAGAAAAATATAAAAATATGTTAATAACAATATATATAAGGATAATAGAATATATAAAATGAACAATGCACAATTTCTCACCACACAAGGACCGATACAGCCTGTCCCGAGCAGCAGGCAGGGAGCAGGGATATTCCCCCGCAGCCATCCCAGAACAGCAAGTTCCAGAGAGAGCGAGTGAGGGAACAGACAGATGAATAAATGAAAAACAGACCTGAACAAAATAAAACAAAACAAAACAAAAGGTAACAAGAAGGGAACATGAACAGAACATGAACTGAACAAGGAACCAGAGCGAGGGGGCAATGGCTGATCCTCACACCGGCCATGCCATCTATGGTATGGAACACTCTCTGGCCAGTTCAGATCAACTATTCTGGCCATGCCCCTCCCAGGTGTTTGCACCTGCACATCAGCAAAGCTTGGGAAACCGCAAAATGTCCTTGATCATTCAGCAGCAGTGAACACCAGCAGCGTGCTGTCACCTTGTTTCACATACTAAATCCAAAACACAGGAGCTGCTGAAAAGAAGACTAGCTCCGTCCTGGCTGAAACCAGGACAGAGAGCAGGGGGTTCCCTGGTATCACCGACTCGTGTGGGAGAACCTGGGGTTTCAGTACCACAAGCTCCATTCTGCTGTGGAGCCTTTACCAGATGGTGAAACCCACAGGGACAGGTTTCAGCTTTCCACCAAAATTGGATAAGCTCAAAAGCAATGAACTTGTCAGAGGAAAAATAAAATCCAGTGCTCTCCTTTCAAAAAAAAAAAAAAAAAAAAGCTTTTGCTGACTTCCTGTCTAAAAACATTACTGATATCAGACACCGTGGTACCCAGACAATTTTGGAGGCCCAGGGCTGGCAGGGGATCAAAAGGCAGGATGCATCCGCGGGGCTCTCGGGTTCTGCAGGAGTGGGTGCTACCAGACCCACAGATTTGCTGAATTATTCGTCTGTCTGTGCTAGCAGAAAGGCAAAAGCTGCCACCCCCAAACTCAGGGAATGGAGACAATGAATGAAAAATAAATTTTACAGCTTTTCTGCAGCCTTTTTTACCCTTCCCCAGGAAGTGTACAAAAGAATCAATTCTTCTGCATATCAGTCCTTACACCTGCAGATGTGGAAAGAGGCCATCACTCTTGCAGAGCGGCACTTAGCTGTTCCTGGAAAGCGGAAAGCCCTAACAACGTGGTCCAAAAAGCTCTCAGAAACTGAAGTATTAATACAGGCTTTTTCTCTATTGTCCCACTGCTCCAATATAAACTACATTTGATGCACCAGTCCTTTGTGGAACTAGCCTACATCACCATGCTAAGAGTCCTTCTTTAAACATTCTGAATTATTAACACATTAAATATTACACTCAGTTCTTTCAGAGCAATGCCTCAAAAATTAAGCTTTCACTGTTTCAGGTTTTCTCACTAGCAGTGGTATCCTTTCTTTGAAAAGTATTGCAGGCTGGAAGCATGTTGCATTTTAAACTATCCCAAAATGGATGGGACATGGTTAGTAGTGGTCAGGCACGGTTGGACTCGATGATCTTAAAGGTCCTTTCCAACCAAGGGATTCTGTGATTCTATGAAAATGTCACTGTACTGATCAGAAATACCCTCTCTTGAAGTTTCATTGGTTTACAGACCTTTGGGCTGACATTTCCATGTAACAAGGCAGCAGTGGATATTGTAATAGAAATATACTTTATTTCTAACTCTATTTAAATGTAGATCTTGATTTTAAGACTATTTCTTTTAGTATGTCCAAAAATCTAGTATAGTGGTATATCACTTCAAATGTATCAAACAGCTTCAACATTGAAGAGACTCAGAGTTTTGCCATGTGCTGACTTTCAGACTCAAATTTAGCTTTGCCTGATGCAAACTATTATCAGGGTTAATAATTTAAAAGAAAAAAAAATTACACACAAGTTCTCATGGATCTCACCTCATTTTGGTGTCAAGAAGAAGAAATTAATGGAAGCTAAGTCCTACCCTGAAAATATGCTTAGGGAAATGGTAGGGAATGCTAACTCATAGTTGTCATATACTTCCTACGCTGTCTGGTCTGGCACTGGAAAACTTGCTTTCAAATCCTGTCCTAAATTTGAGCGATGGCAGGTCAGGTATGGTTCTTGATGAGGTGCAGAGTTTGCTCTGATTACCTCAGTAATTACTTTCTAATATTATTAAACTTTTTACATGAAGTAATTTCTCTTCTGATTGATCCACAAAGCTCTGGTCAAAGGCCATCTAATTATAAAAAGTTGCAGATCCGTCTTCTTCATTTGAAAATACCTCTTGGTCAAGAGCTGAAGCAAAGTTCATATTCACACTTGCAACCCTCAGACCATTCTAAATCACTTAAAAGCACAAAGTATAGCTAAATAATTTATTTGCTGATAAAATTGAAGAAAGAAATCCTTCTTTCCTTACTGCAAAACTAAAGGATGTTCCAGTTTTTATAGGCCTTGGTTATAAATATAAGATAGCGTGAGCATATAAATGATTTCAGTTATGCTTTAATAGTGCTTAATAAATCAAGATTGCATATTAAAGAATACACTGACATTCTAAACCTTAGCATAATATTTAATTAAGCAAACTACTACTTTGATCTCCATATTACTGAGCTGGGTTCAATGCTTGCTCTACCATCAGCAAAACCCTCACAGACCTGAACTGTTTAGTTTCTTTCCCTGAAACGTGTAATATATGTAGTGAGCAAAATACATTGGAAATAAATAATAGTGGACAAATTCAGATTAAATTATTTATGGAGCACATTTTTTTCTTTTATCTTGCAATGCTGGTTAGCTAAAAACTTGTTGCAGATGTCCTAGAGGCTACCGGTCAGGCAGACCCAGCAAGGCTGCCATCGGGCCAGTTTAGAACTCATGAATTCAATCTAGGTAAACTGTTTTCCTTTAAAAGACAAATGCTTTATCTTTGTCTTACATTAAAAAATCATCTTTCTAAATTGGATATTAATACTGATGCATCAAAATGCAGCTATGTGTAGCTGTTGGGCCCAATTGACAACAGTGTTAGCATAAGTGGATGAACTTTAGTCAACCCTATAGGATAAGGGAGCATCTCAGCTGTAAAAATAAAGGCGTAACTTCAGCATAACAAGCTGTTAATTGCTGTCAAAGGCAGACGACCCAATTAAGAAAGGGATATTCTCTGCCTACCCTATAACTGGGGGTATCCCTTAGGGACATACCCCTGGGGATCCCCCAGCCCCGGGACAACACAGAACACAGCTGCATCACTTGGCTGGACCCTGTCATCTCCCTCTCTGGAACAACGAAATCACATAATTTGTGAGATTGTCTGTATCTGTGATTAAAAGTGTTTTGGTACCCAGGTCCATTTAGCCTCCACATTGTCATTTTGTCTTCAACTGTGACACTATGCGGGTAAGTCAGACCTCTCACAGTCACCCATTTACCTTATGTGTATTTAACCAAGCACTAAAAATATAATCTCTGTTTTCAGTAATTTATTTCAGTAACTGAAATTAATGTGAAAATAGACAGGTAAGAAATATGAAAACAAAATTAATATATTTTAAGAGAAAGCTTCAATAGATTTTTTTTTTTAAACCAGTTGGTGACTGGGCAATGATAATGTATGATGTGAGGTACAAGGATTTGTAAGAAATCACTTTCTTTTCACTAACATTACCACACTAATATATTTAACATAGACATTTACATGCTTTGCATTTTAAGTGCCTCTGAAATTCAAGCACGAAGCCTGCACATTTCAGCAGCACCATCAGATGTAATGAGTTATGGTACTATCGGCATGTTGATAAGCTATAGCCCAAAGAAGAACAAGAAGGAAGTATAAAAAATATGGCCAGAGGATGGGATAAAATTATCAGCGAGTGTGTTTTCCTGTTTGGTTTTAATCTACATTTAATTAAATTCTTATCTTCTGTGTACTTATGGTCGCATTTGAATGGCGAGACTGCATTCATTATGAATGGTAAAACTTAACTCGGAGAACATTTCATGTGGCTTCTTTAAAAAAAAAGGAAAAGGAAAAATACTGTCTTTATTCTTTACACTTAGGTCTTTTTTAAGAAGGGTTAAGTTACTTTGGGCTGAAATGGTGTTCTGCACTTAACCTTTAGGTTAACCGATTTCTAAAGTTGCTCTTTAATCAATTTAAAAAAAAAAAAATATAATTTGGAAATGTTAGTATTGAAATTTTGGTTCAATGAAGTCAGTAATGGGGGAGTAAAGAAGCACACGAAAGTGTTTTCTTCATTCTTAAAAACAGACAATGATAACATAACGTTTCTACTGGTAACAAAAAATGTGTGTTAGGCTGCATGCAGAATTACTTATAGCCATACATTTATTTGAAATTAGTAAGATACTAAAAAACAATCTTAATGATTTTTGAGGGTCTTAGTTTGTATTATTTTTTTTTCCATTTTCCAGATCACTGGGCTGACCATGCAGTCCTCCTTGGGCAAAACTCAGCTTTTATCTTGTATAAATAGGGAGGGCAGAATTGGGTACTTTGTTTTACTTATTAGTTTCAAAGGTATTTTGGGGGGCAGAGGACAAATAAAATCATAAATGACACTACCAGCACAAAAATAATATCTAGGCTAAATTATTAAAAGATATAACAAAGTGAAACAAAATAGAAAGCCTTCTGCATGTCCTTATCAGTCAGTACAGCAACTACTACACCATATATATTTTTAAAACATTCCATTTAGCTATCGTTTTCCAAGAGATGCTATCTTGCAATGCAAAATCATATGACACTGTGTCAGAAATATCCCTGTGACTTTTATATTGCATACATTTATTTTATTTCTTTGAAGGGCCTAGCCCCAATATGCTCTAAGGACATCTGAGAGGTACAATGCATTCATACAAACCCAAGCCCTACCAAAATGAAACCTCCTCAAATTAAACATATTCCTGCAGTACTGAATACTCATTTTCCTGAGCTAACCTCCACAAAAGCCCTTGAAAACAGATTGGCTTTGAAGTGTGGGTTGATAATTAACAAATATGGGGAGATACTGCAGGTAGAACATTTCAGGGTCAAAAGCCCTACTAGGAAAATGAAAACATTGGCACCAGAAAGTAATTGTTTTCTTGCTCATTTGGCTATTGATTTTCAACTCGCTCTTCCCCAAGAAGTTTGGATTTTATATACCTTCCTTTCGTTCTTTCCCCGTTCTTGAAGTATTATACTACTGATAATAGATAAGGGAAAAAGAGAAAGGCAGCAAGGGAAGGAAAAGCACGGGAGAAATGAAACATTCAAAGGTGCAGTTTACATCCATTTTTCTAGCTAAAAAAAAACCTACCAGAAAATATTTTTAAGTACAATTTCCATTGCTGAAACACAACTTTATCTCTTTTCTTCCACTGCAAAATTAAGCAGTATTTGCATTTTTTTAGAAGTATAAGATGTGTAAATCTTTTTAGAGCCCACTGGATTCTCTAAGCTATGTTATTAATGGTGAGTTTGGCTTGATCAGCTGACAGCTCTGTAGCCTTATGCTGCAGCTCCATGTAGAACGTATTGCTCTGCTATACTTTTTCAGGTTTAGAAACAGAAGTAACTTTAGCAAAGTCCTCATCCAAAAGAAAATGTTGCAATCATTTCACTAGGCAAACATAATAAAGCAAAATAAAAAGCGCTCTCACTCCAGAATCCACCATTAAACTCTAATAAAGATTCTGAGATTAATAACTGAGTCATGTATCTTCTGTCGTCATTGCTGGGGTAAAATCAATTGTCCTTTCTTCTTGTATTCAACCATTCAAACGAGAATTTGTCTCTTTTTTTAAGTATTTGCCAACTAATTCACAACTAATCCACAATTTAAGATTAAGTAAATCAGCTCATTGCATCTGTCAGATAGGTTTTGAGAGATAACACAGTCCTGGCTTAATCCTTTAAACAGTGAGATACCTAACTACAGCACTGAAAGAAGGGAGGTGGTTGTCCCAGGTTTCCTCTTCTTACTCAGATTTGAGGTAAACCGAATTGCTCTCTCAAGCGCCTGTCTCCATACCGGGATTATCAACAGTCAGGCTGACACTGATCTCAGTTTAGGTGCCTTGGATACACGTCTAAAATTAGGGAGAATCTGGGCTGCAGAGTGTGGTACAGTTGCCATTCAGGAGAGATCACACAACACTTTTCCTCACTGTCTCTTCAGATGGCATTGCGTCCTTCTGCAGAGGGGAGGCGGAGCTGTCTGGGACACAGCAGAAAAAGTGCACGGAAAATACCCTTTTGTAAAAGAAACAGTCAATTATTACTCTTGGTTTTAGGAATCACAGTAGTGTGGTCACTTTCCTGTGCATTTTATCTAACTTCCAGGGAGCTCTTGCGAGATGGCGTGAGAGCTCTTGGAAGATGTGCTGACAAAACCTGCTAAAAACTTCCATTTGCAGCACTTTGTCTGTAAATCTGTTTTATTGCTATTAGCTGTGTTAGAATAAAAATACCAACTCAGCTTGAAAAAAAAGGTGTATGTAGCCAGCTAATCAATTGCATAACTTTTCTAAAAATGTCTTCAGCATGATGACATTAGGCAACTGTGAACCTGTTAGCTTCCAGCTCTGCTGTCAGTGCTATGAGATAACGAGTGCCAGCATGGTGTTCCAGTCAGCTACTGCCACCTGCTCCACTTTGGAAAAAGAAGTCTCTTTTTTGGCACCCATCAGATGTCGTATGCAGTGCCCACTGGCAAGAACGATGACTTTCCACCATGGTCTCCTGTGCTTAAGAAAGTCTTAAATAGAGGCATAATGGATTGGGGGGATAAAAGAGCTGTGGTGTGGGATTACGAGCATGGTAGGAGCACCTGGGCATGAGGGTGCCAAGGGTGAAGGTCAACTCAGAGAAAGCTCCAGCTACCTTACTGCTCACGGAGGGCCGTGACCCTGGCTCTGAGTGGGTCTCCAGTAAATTGTAGACTGGCTCTAGGCAGAAAAGCAACCTCCATTTTGCGACAGTTCAGTGTCTGGCTGAGGGTTGCTCCCCCTTCAGCTACCTCTGTGGGTGTTTCTGCATACGTGTATGATAGCACTGTGTCCCTCGACTCACCAGGATGAAACCACCACAGCAAAGTGGGGCAAGCAGGAGTCTGTCTTTCTCTCTGACAGTCCTCTGTACCACAGGGAGGGTACCGGGGCAGAGATGTGGCCCCGAGGGCGGGGAAACAGCAATAACCCTGGTTTTATGTCGCCTGTTTTGCTGACTAGACTTCCCCGACTGGTAGGATTCACATTTTGTCTTCTTAGCCCTAAGATGTGAGAGAAACTGAATTTACTCAGCTGAGAGGGTTATCTGTTGATTAATGAAAGTCCAGTGTGATGGAATATCATCCTAATCACATTGCACACTGACCAAATACTGCTATAAATGAAGGGGAAAGAGCATTTGCTTTTTTAATGGCTACAGCAACTGGGCTTTAGATTGGCAATTTTAGCAGTATTATGCTAAACTAACATGCACTCATCTACCATAAGCCTAATGCACTGATTTTAATAGGTAATGCTGGCATTAAACGCTGCTCTATATTGGGACAAGTCTGTTCTTTGTATTTATATTTTTCTAATGTGCACAAGCATTTACATGAACTGCATTTTTACTTCGCAGGGTTTGTTTTTTTTTTTTTTACTGGAGGAAGAGGCACAGATTTAGACTATACATTTGAGTATATGTATAAAGAAAAACAAAAAGAGAGAATTACATTATTCTCATTGGTTGCGAACAAAAGCATGACTGTAACTCATGAAAAGAGAAGCAGTGAGTTATGACAAACCTGCCCTCACAAGACAACAGTGATGATAAATAAAGTATACAAACTCAGACACATACCACACTCCATAATTCCTTGCAAACTCTAAGCCTACAGTTTGTTTTGACACAAGCCTTGCCTTCTATGGCAAAAAAATCCATCTTTGTGTTGTATTAAAGTCTAATAGAAAAAAAAACTATTGTTCCATTTATTTTTAATTTTATCCAGTGTTCAAATAATTGCAAAAACCATAACAGAAGTTGCTTTATAAAAAACTCTCCCTTTAGCATACACTAATTCTGGTGGGGTTTTTTGTTTGTTTAGGATTTTTTTTAATTTCAAATTTCTGTATTTCCTAGGCATTTGGTGGATGGGGAAAATGTTCTGCAAATTAGAAGGCTGAGACTTTTTCTCTGTTTCTGACTCTTTCTCTCATAACACAAATGTTTCAAAACAGTCAAGCAAGAAACAGTGCCACGTACCCACTGAGATTCAGTGAAATCAACCATTAACAGCATCCCACGACAGTCCTGTTCCTACTGCTTCTCACGTTTGCTGACTTATTCAGCACTGTCATCGTTTTAGCACATCTGATTATGATTCTTTCTAATAGGAATCATCAACCTGGACTCAAGCTGACAAGGTTTGTGAGGCTCTCTTCTTCATTGCTAAGAAGAATTCATCTTGTTCACAGATCTTTATGATTTTAATTTAAAAAAGCATTAACTAACACATTCGAATGGTTTATGTATATGCACTAAAGCATGTGAATTATTTTTGACAATTGTTAGCCTCCCACTTACTGTCTAGAATGTAAATTAAAGTTGCCTTGTTTAACTTTGAACTAATTTATCTGTAAAGGACAGATCCTGCTTTTCTCTCCAGTCACAAGTCTCACTGAGTTTACGCTTCCATGTCCGAGCAAGACTTGCTCAGCCATCAGAAATGCCAAACTGCAGTGAGCCACAGTGATGGCTTAACTCTTCCACAGATACATGTCAACCTGCTGGATATAGGGAAGTCTTTGACATCACAAATTTTACTATGAAAAATGCTTTTCTTCAAGAAAAATAAAAAGAGAAGGAAAGAAAAACCTATGTCAATAATATATGTGGTAGATCTCATCAGCAATATGACCTGCTGCAACGAAGACAAATTCAACTGCTATACTGTATATGGGCTACTCATACACTGCTGGTTGATGTTAAATAGCTCACTCCTTTTATTCAAGGATCGCAACAGTCTGAGCCCAGGATATGTGAAAATCACCTAGAGGTCTCACATTGAAGACTGGAGCCAACAACCCCACTGCCCAGGCACACGGGACTTCCAGCAAGTGGGTTAAACCATTCCTCGAGGCCAGTCTGAGACCCACAATGAATTCCCACAGGTGAAAAGGATGACTCCCATCCTTCGCACCTCCTGCCACAAGCACAGCCCGAGCTGCAGTCTTGAGGATATTTATGTTTTAAACTCTCCCCCCAAACAAGACCCATATCAAAACTACACATGGCACTTCAGAAATACTAGGAAGACAATAGTAAAAATGAAGGAAGCAAGCAGATGATTAGCGAGTACATTACTGGAAAGCACTTGAGAGCCACATGAAGGGTCTTACGGAATCCTGCATCAAACTGCACAAGGCAGTCACGCCTTCCCGCCGCTTTCTGCCGAGGCCCCTGATTGCACCAGTCACAGTTGCTTGGCCAAGTACTTCGCATTTTTCACCGTGTGTGGTATCATAAATGCA
>JMFS01013524.1:0-2500 GCA_000699545.1 Podiceps cristatus | reverse complement strand
ATCCCTGCCTCTTAACATTACCTGCCTATCTCTTCAGAGCTGTCACCTATGGTAATACAGTTCCAAAAGCTTTCTAATCATTACTCATTCAGGCAGCATTTATTCTGTAGCCAGTAAAAAAAGTTTGGAGTTCTTAGAAGAACAAGGTGTTTTCGCTTGCAGTTCCCTCTGGGGCTTTAATATACTGTACATGCTAGGATGCTGCAACATAAAGAGAGTCAATTAAAATAATGTAGAGAGGAGAAGAGTAAGACAGTTAAGACATCACGAACACCGCAGCAATCCGCCTTGGACAATGTAAAGAGACTGTTGGGGTTAGGAAAGCCTTTATTCTCAGCAGCAATCCTTGCAAGTGCACAGAGCTTCAAGTAAACAGCCTTTGTGAATACAAAATCTATCAGAAGAGCAGGGAAACCAGAGGTAGCTGGCATCTCAAGGCAAAGTACAACACTAATATTATAAGCATCAAGAACTTTGCATAGAAAAGAATTAAGTGGGGTTTTTTTGTCTGGTAACAGAATTGGACAGCATCAGAACAGTGATAGGAATTGGTCGGCATCTATTTCCAATATACACAGGTTGATTGAACATTCAATCGCTCTTCTTCTTGGATAAAGTGGATAAAACATTTTTTTTCCTTATATACAGGAACATCTATAATGGCAAGCCAAGAAAATGGAATAAGTCCACTATTTACACATTCTAAAAAGAATACATACTTAAGGAGAACACTGCCAGCCAGACAACCAAAACTGATTTAAGTACAGTGAGAATGTACAGGGGATCTGAATGACAAACAGTACTGCATACAATTACAAGCCTTAGATACCCATCTGAGTAAATAATGTATTTCTTTGACCTTCCTGCAACCAAAGATACAGCTAGTTGTAGTCACAGTTATAGTAGAAAGAGCAGTATTTAAAACCAACAACAAAACTCTTTTTGAGAGGATGATAAAACAAGCATGCTACTGATGCTAGTCATATTTTGTAAAGCTCTGACTACAATAGTTAGGTAAAACAACCTACATGAAATCAAAGGTATGAGCTACTGTGTTCTCAGCTGTGGATTCAGAGCCACAGTAACCTCTTGTAGTTGGTATGCACATGCACGGGGTCCTTCCTGCCCATGGAAATTTGTGGCTAGATGGCATATGGGGCTTTAAGTTAGAGGAGCAGCACAGGGTTCCCCAGAAGTGAACATCATATTTTCCATTCACATATTGTTTGTTGAATTGCTACATGGTAATGTAATTGCCAAATAATTGATAGCATTTAGATTGTTAAACCAAAATGGACAAGAAAAGAAATCCACCCTGGACTAAATTTGCAGTCTGAAGGCTGTAGCAGCTAACAGTCAAAAAGCAAAGCCACGAACTGTTCCCATTAGCATGCCTTTGGGAATAATTTCTTTTAAGAGGGAGAACTAAAATTTTTGTGTATGATCACGGTAGACTGTTGCAAGAAGACACTACTAGTGAAAAGGTGAAAAACCTAAATGGACTGAGGTATAGAGGGAAAACGAGGGCAACAGAGTTACAGAGTGAGCAGCAGCTTGTGTAGCACATGGGAGTATAGAGAAAGTTATTCTGAAGATTATGAGAGAGGATATGTTTTTAGAGTATTGTGGGCTGCGACACTGTTATTGATTAAAGAATTGGATAGATTAGAAGGGAGTGTTTGATGGCAAGAAATACAGCCAACCTGGGAGAGGTGACTGAGAAAGACTGAGAAGACACTGGTATATCTGGAGCAGGTACTGCTTTTTAAAACTTCAGTTTCTATGATGCCTAGCATAGCAGGTTCTTGATTCATAAGTAGTGCCTGTGGACAATGAAGTAGCACAAATAAATACATAAAAAGCAAAAGATGAACACCAACACCTTCAGGAAGAAGATGAGATACAGAAAGAACTGAGAGCTGGGCAAATTAAAAAATCCTGGCAATGGTAACACGGGTCAGACATTGCTGATTTAAAAGTCAGAGGAATGAAATAGTAAACATATGAGTATTCACTGCTATCCCTTGGATTACCCATAGATGCAAGTAGCTCTTGAAATATTCTAGTGTTTTTATAGAGATGGACTATCTAGCAGTGTCTTTTGTCTAGCAATAACATCCTGGCCCTTCCCCTTCTCTGTACTGACTACAGGGGTTTAGTTGCTGACTTTCTCGTGTAATCTTTACAGATATAGCATTAGAATCATACAATCATAGAATCATTTAGGTTGGAAAAGACCTTTATGATCATCAAGTCCAACCGTTAATTAATACGACCTTTGTACTTTTTAGGTGATTGGGTTTCCACTGTTGGACTAGTAATATTTAACTGGTGAACCAATCGGACATCAACCAAATAATCTGAAAAAGTATAACAAAGGGATGAAAAAAACCCACACTACATTAGCTTCTTCTCAGTAAACATGCTAATTTTGTCTTTGTTTGTTTGTTTTTTAAGATAAAATGTTAATATGAAGAAAAAATACATTCACCATTATATA
>JMFS01013516.1:0-19615 GCA_000699545.1 Podiceps cristatus | reverse complement strand
GGGCCCCAGCAGGCAACTTTTACGGGAAGGAGAAGCAGCGGTGGAGCTACCGGGCTCACGCACGAGTGACCTATATTTAATGAAGTGCCTTTTTTCTGTAAAGTTTATTAGCAGAAGTCTAGTTTTGCCTGTCTGTATCTGACGCCTACCTGCGTCGTTTCTATCGAATATACGCATCCCAGATTTCTGAATGGTGTGGCAGGGTTTCTGTCGTATAGGGGGATATGTAGTTATGCGTAGGTTACGATTCGATACTTGCAGAAGACACAAACGCACTGTTGTGTGTAGGTTTAAGTTCACTAGAGAATATACAGGAAACAGAGAAAATGCAAAAGTAGCTTCTGTTTTGTGAGGAGACCTTAATTGAACACCTAGGTTTTAGTGGGACTTCATTGTTCAGAACCTTTTCTGAATAGCAAATGAAGGTTGTGCAAGAGTACAGAAACCTAGCGAATAATTTTACGTGGCGCTAGAAATAGTGTCTGGTGTTACAAAAGTTTATTGATCTAAGACATGGGCATCTTCTTGTCAGGAGGGAAAACTCTTAAGATGTTTGTCTGTTCTTATAAGTAGAAAACTCTTGCATTAAAATGTTTGCGAACTGGAAAGGTGCACCACACAACATGAAGAGTGAAATGTATGCAGCATCGTACGTCTGAGGCTAGCCCAAAAGAGAGAGCGTTTGTGCCAGTAAGAAAGCCTGAGAGGCAATTACTGGTAGGCATAGATGAGGTAAGAACATAGAAGCTGCTTAAGTACGGTAATGTTCCTTTCTGGAAAGTGTGTTTTGGTTTTCATCCTTCAATTCCTGAGCATGTTGGTTAGGCAAAACTTTTATTCTGCCTTCCAATATAATTTCTAGGGTAATGGTTTTGGGAAATCTACTCTTTGCAATGATCCAGAGTTGTTTAAATGACATATGATGCACTGTTGAATAGAGTTGAATAACTGTGCGTGTGGTGCACACGTGTATGGTTCCGCTAATGAGAATATAAATAATATGGCTTCGTGGCTGTCAGTAAAAGGGGAAGTTTTGCTGGAAAACGAGTACACTGGTGGGAAGAAATCTAATCAATATCCCCTCGTTCATATTAGCTGAAATAGTGATGGTACTCTGAACATCTTTGTCTGGACTGGTGTTTTAGCACCAGGTGTTAAGTTACTGTGATACATAAGGTGAGCAGCATGAGGGGAACTTAAATTGGAATGCATCAACTATATACAGCTATGTCTAGAAGTAAAAACATATCTTTATATATATTCTGTGTTTATAGCAGCGTATTTAGTTCTGACTCAGGTATGTGAAGATCATTGTTGCATACACGTAAGGCGTATCAGTATTCTTCAGTAAATTCAGATGCCTTTGTGGGCCTAAATGATGATAAATGTATAATGCCGAATGAGTTAACAATGTGAGACAGTATATTCCAGACCATTGGTTTATGTTAATTGAAACATTACAGGCACTTGGCAGTGCTTGACTGATGAAGTTTGAATTTAGTCTTCAGCATCTTAGATTTGTAAGAAAACTTGTGCAAGTAGAAAGAAATTGGGATTCAAGCTTGAGACAGTTGTATTAATTTTGGTAAGATTAAAACTATTCAATGGTAGCTTAACCCAAGAATTCAGAACTAACCTGTCACTTTATTATTTTTAAGTAGATAAAATACTGTTTTCTTTGCATAGGACATTTAAGGTGAGACTTGAAAAGATGAGTTGTTAGTTTTCTGTGCAATGAAGATATCATGTCTTTTTTTTTGGGGGGGGGGGGGGGGGGGAGAGATGTTTTCTCTCTGATTTTCTTGGCCAAAATTTAATTCACAGCTGCCTTACAGTACTCTGTCTAGTGGCTACTGCCCTTCCACCAAGAACTTGTTGCATTTAAGTGACACTATCTAAAATAATTTGGAGTACTTTCAGGATGTGATCTGCCAGAAAGGAGTAAATGATTATTTAAATAATAGAAAGGTAACTTAAAAGTAATTTAACTCAATATGATCTCTTAAGAGAAACGTAGTGTTAAAAAGTGCACGCTTGCCCCCCAACTCTTGCATGGGCAGGAACAGTTGTTGCATTTAACTTGTGAGAGGTCTTGGAAAAGTTGTTGTTTGTTTTTTTTTTTTTTCCTCTCTCTGGAGTTTCTAATAGCTTAAAAGAGCTCCTTGCAAGTGAATTGCCAGTTATGGAATACAAATACTTCTAGGAGTTGAGAGATGAATTTTTCTGCAGATTGATTCTGTGGTAACCGTGAAATTCTTCAATGGCACCAAGCTAGTATCAGCTGCTCGGTAAAGGCACCGATGCCAGAACAGTGGTGCATCAGTTGCTGGGAATCCAACCCTGTAGTGAAATGATTCATACATATACATTTTCTTTTCTCAGTTGACAGCTATTTTTAAGAATAGCTGTCTTGCCTAGAAGGTTGATAGCTAAGCAAAGGCAGCCTAGATAGCTAAAAATTTCTTTCCCACCAAACATAATCTTATTTTTGCCAGACTTTAATATGTACGCTAAAACATTTAAATTGAATTGATTTTAATTGATTCTTGTTAAATTTCTGGTGCTAATTTGTCATTATAAAGGGATTGTGACATTTTGGAGCTGCTGTCAGGAAGTCAGTGTTTTTTTTTTTTTTTTCACAAACAAAAATGACGAGTTTGAAGTAAATGTAGATTTGAAGCAGTTTTTAATAATAATGGATAATGATACCTAGATGACAGCAGACTACTTGAATAACTTCTTGAAATGAATGGGATTGTCTAGGTATGTGAGTCTGCAGAAACAGTCTCAGGACGAAATAATGACTCGTTTGCCCAGTATACTGAACTTTTTCTATGTGCTCTACAGGCAGATATTCCAGTGAAGGAAAGCTATTGACCTTTTTTTTCTTTTTTTTTTTTTTTTTTTTTTCTTCACAGTGTTCTTCCAAACTTTGTATTTGAAGGAGAAATTTATGTTCTTTATTTTAGAGAGGAGTTTTATTTGCATACTTCTGAGTCTGTCAGTTGAGCAATAGAAACTGTAAGGGGACTGCAGTAGAAAGAACGCTTGCAGGTGAATAAGAGTGATCGCAACGTTACAGTATGTTCTGTATTTCATGCTGGCAAAACGTCTCTGTATTCATCATCTATATTTATTTAATATATGCATTTCGGTAGTGCATGTCTTGATTTAGCATATTTGGAATATGCTAAATGTAGATTCATTTTACTAAAATGCTTTTTCTTTTTGTTGAGTTAAGCAATGGAAATTTGCAAGTACCCATATCACTATTATCACTCAGCATAATAATGGGTAAATTTAATCTTCCTGATTAAGATTATTTTGGTCACAAGAGGCAAGGGAATGAAAATGAATCATTTTCTTGGTGCTGTGCTGTGTCTGCGTTGTTCATATCTGCCTTTCTTTTCTCTAAAATCCTACTACAGACAGCATTCTAACCTTTTAAACTGTTTGGATGGTCTTGCTCTACATCAAACTTTTTTTTTTTTTTTTTTTTTTTTCCAGATAGGAGACAGAAATTAAGAAGAATCTAAATGCAATTTCTCTTCTTATTGCCAATGGAAAGCTTTCGTAGATTTGAAGTAAGTTTTCTTTGTGCCAAATGGTTGACTTTTCTAGAATAAAATCTCTCTAGGGTATGCAAAAAGTCCTCTGGTTAATATATTGGCATTCCCAGAACCCACTAAAACTTAGGCAGGTTGCCAGACACCACTTAATGAGGATGCCGAATGTCTGGCACAAATCTGCATGAAAACCAGAAAAGAAGCTGGGGGTGGAAGTGCATGCGGTGGGGAGAGAGCTGGGAAGGCAAGACATCCACGCCCATAATTTATTCTTAATGTCTGCATTTTGCAGAGAAAACTGATAGAAATCCTTACCACTAGATATTGAAAACTCATTGGGCGCCAGAGTCTGGATGCTCCGAATTGAGGTGGCTGTGTTCTCACAGAAATGGAGTTTTATTATGAAAGTCATTTATGACTTAGGGGGGGTTAGTTTTTGAGGAGAGCTCCAAAACAGGATGGGAAATGATAGTGGTTTCATGGTTTACTATCTGCTAAAACTGAAAAGCATTTCAAAATGTTGCTAGACAATTTAGGGGACAATGGAAGTCAGAATCCACACAGAAAGGCTGTTAAAGTTATGTGGCCAGGATAAATAAACTGCTGCTGCTAGAACGCTATGCTCAGTGTAAACGTGTGGTGTGTGGCTCTGCCTGATGCCACTGTGCTTAAGTTTTGTCATGTTAAGTAGAATTGCAGGTGTCATAGACATTCTGATGGCTAGATAACTGGTAAAAAATTAGTCATACACCAAGCTGAGGCATCTTTGCATTAGAGTGCCATTAGAAACAGAATATATTGTTTTGTATTGAATCAAATGTTTAATGTCTGTTTTCAGGCATTTCAGACATTAAAGCACAAACATTTTCAGCATTTTTCCCAGGCTTTAGTATTTCCCCTACCCAATCAAAAAAGCATTAATCCTCTATAAACAAATTTATAAATAGACAATTGGTTGGTAGGCATGACTGGATTTTTTTTTTTTTTAATCCAAAATAATTGTAATAGGAGTCTTTTTTTGCATGTGGCTGAATTCTGAGACATGTGCTTCTTACTTGCTCTTCAGTATAAGTTTCAGTTGTGTGTTTTACAGTTTTGGAGAACTGTTCTTAAGAGGAATTTTATTCACTAGAATAGTGGCACCCGCTTGATAGGTACTTTTGGGTAGGACTAAATTGTAATCCAGATACTTCTGTTTTGTTTTTTTTTTTTTTGGTTTCAGTAAGATGAGATGATAAATGAAAATACCGAAGTCATTGGACTTTAATGCTGGTTGCAGTGGAAAAAAGGACAAGTGTGTTTTGACGGTTGTATGGTGATCTTTGCAAAGTTTTATCTGTGTTGACACTAACTCCTAGCTGTCTGTAGGGCAGGGAAAAGGTGAGAGTGGTGGACATTGTACCCACGTTTTTAAACTAGCATGTGTTTAGGATTAGTTCTAAAAGGCGGGACAGTATTTCCTAGAAAAGACACTGTTTAAATGCTGCACATGAGAATGGAGTGGGTTGATGATGTGTCTGTAGGAATTTCATTGTGTTTCCATCTCCTAGTACTCTTGATTTCTTCCATGCTAAACACCCTGGTACCCTTTTTGTTGAAAACTGATAATAAATCTGCTTCTGAGAAAATGTAGTCACAATATTGAACTTGCTAGTGCCTGTAAAAGATGAGTTTGAACATTTCTATTCTTTTCGTATTCAGTATTTCATTTTCTTCCTATGTTCTGAAGTTGTCTATAGAAGATGTCCTGGCTTTTAAGGAAGATGTGCTTTTTTGAATGTTTGTATGATAAATATCTCGCGGTTCAAATGATTCTAGCATAATCTTTGACCACTGAATGTATTTAAGTCAGGATCTTCAGAGTACAATACAAAATTAGGTTATAATGCTTAATGGAGTTAAGTCTAAAATCTCTCCCATGTTGAGACAAGACTGGAAAACAGTGTTTTCTACTGGATAAACCCTGATTTTTACTCAGAATTCTAAAATAAGCATTGACTCATCCGCCTAGTATTACCTAGCATATGCCAGTGTAAGGCTACTGTGCTTTGTCTTTAATTTTCAGCATCCAGTACTTGCAAGCATCTTCAAACAGTACTCTGTTTTTTAAACGCAAGTTCCACTCTTCTTGATTTCAAAGATCATGAGAAGGAAAATGTGTGATGCTTTTTCAATTATCTCTTTGTGTTGTTTAGCTGACTCTATTATTTTGGTTTCTCACACCTGTAACCTGCTTGTTCTCCATGTCATAGAGGGAAAGGAGGAGCCAGTCTGTGACTGAGATATGAAGCAATCTCTTTAACAACCTTTTTCCACTGAGGCTTTCATGAAATTTTTACTGTGTGTTAATTAAGAACGATCCATTATTACTTTGGACTTGTAAACACCTTTAAACATTCCATTAGGTGTTAATGACACACGGAGCAAGAATTAACATGAATTTGTTAGTCCTATATGTAGTAGGGATGTACTATATGTAACTGCCTAAAAGTAGCAGTGTTTCTTAAGCTATAGGGAGTTAATGATACTGCTTCATTTTCTGCTTTTGCCTAACCATTGTTTATTGAGTCAAGGGATGCTAATCTGTAGAGTGTATTTTGGCCTGTATTATATAGAATTTCAATTGGACATTTGCCATGGTTTGCTTGGGACTTTCATAAGACAAAAGTGAGTTGCCTGGTTTCTGCCCTATGGGTCAGAGTTGAGGAGCGTAGCAGAAGGTGTGGGAGAGAAGATGCGAGTAACGCTTAGAAATAGCCTAACTTAATCTCCATAGCTGCTGAACTGGCGCCTTCTGTGAAAGCCAAATTGGTGTGTGTTCTCTTACAATTTCACCTTAAGGGATGACTGGTTTTGTAGGTTTGTTTAACTAGTGTTAAGCAAAATTAAATTGAATGTTTGTAAAAATATGTGCAGATAAGATACAGTACCCCTAAATTAAAGATTGCACCTGGTCATATAAAAAGCTAGACTTGGGCTGACTAACAGCCTTTGTCTAGCCAGTGCAGTTCATGTGTAGATGTTTTATTTTACAAAGGGTTTGCGTTGACTATAATTCCTCACCAAACTTGTAGTGGAAGTGGAGAGGATGGGGATTCTATGAATATTTCCAACATGGATGTTTTCTGTGTTTGTGACCCTTTCACATTCCTCTTACTGTTTTAATAACATTCATAGCAGGTTTTTAGAAACAGCACATTTGAGATTAACTTTTTGCGAGTACCCTATTTTCACTTAAAATGTCTTAAATTGTGAGTTATCCTTATTTAATTGGGAAGCCTAATGTGTGATCCATCTATCCAATCAAAGCAGCTTGCATAATGTTGAATACAGGTACTGTTTGGTGCCTACTTTCACAGCTTATAATAAAAAAAAAAATTAAAAAGCTACCATCTGTTGATGAACAGAAATACTGCCAGTGTTTGTCAAATGTGTGCTTTATCTGACCTGTTCTACTTAGCACCTTATGGCAAAGCTTTCTCATCAAAGCATTTTAGAAATATCTTTATTCTTACAGTGCCTTAGTAAATTGATAACAATGCTGGTATCACTTTTTAATGGAAGGATTAAGGTACCAAGGATTAGGGAGATAAACTCCTCTAGTTGCAAGAGGAAGTCACCTGCAGTAGATATAGAGATGAGGACTCTTAACTCCCAGCTGCAAGTGAAAATCACTGTTCAGTTCTAATGATCTTTACAGACTTTTGATGAAAATGACTGAAATAATGTAAAGTTTCTACATCAGAAAGCTCAAATAATCTATGTAGGTTGGTCTCCTTTTTTCATAGGTGGTGGCTGGGCAAGTAGATAAATTTCAAGAAAGAAATATCACAGTTCTGATGTATGTTAGTCTGACAATACACAGTAATGAGTTAAGAAGTCCTTGATTCATGATTCTTTTTAATTTTGTTTGAAATTACCTAAAAACATAGCAAACCAAGAGGAATTAAAATAAATATCAAGAGGAAAAATAGGGCCTCTACGGGTTGTAGAGTGGGAGTTAGATGTCTAAGATATTATGAAAGTGTCTTTTGAAACAATGAGTTCTCTCTTCAGTTGACTGTGAACCAGCAACAGACTGCCTTTTCCCATTCCCTGTTTTCCCCTGGGTATTGTTAGAGTTTGGAGATAAAACCCTTTAATCATGTCTACGTGGAGACACCAAAGCAAATCACTTGAAGTGTCGAGTCAAGATGTATATGTTAAAGTATGTTAAACTTGTGTGTGAATGCTGTGTTGAATATAGAACAGTGTTACATATTTAGCTTGACTCAATCAGAGGTCATTTTACATCTGAAGGAGAACATCATTCAGAACATAAGTTGAATTGCAGTGATCTAAAACCATCTGTGTATAAGTGAGAGCCTCTTGACATAGATGTTTACCATGCTTTAACTTCAGTGTTTGATACTGTGCTTGATTTATCTCAGCCTTCTTCCGTGTCGCTTGTTATTGATCAGTTTTCATGATGCTGCTATTAAGAGGCATCTTAGATGGAGCTAATTGCATTCAAGTGAATGTAATTTAGTCAGAAAATGGAAGTTCATTGAACTTGGGATGTTTCATTGCAAATATTTTAGATTTGACAGACTTTCACTGAAACCTAAATAAGATACAACCTGTCTTTGATTCCTGGTGAACTGTGTTTTGGCCAGAGGCCTGGTGTTTCCAGGGTCCTTGGCACGGAGCTAAACTGCCAAGGATCCCACTTTGGGACCAGGGCCGCTGTGCTTCTAGGAACACATGGTTTCCTTGGACAGCCTGCACGAGAAGTCTGTTGCAGAGTGAAGGACTGAAGAAATCTCTGTGGACCCACCTCGGATTTGGGGACCTGCAGCAATCCTCTGTACGTACATACTAAAAATGTCAGTCCTCTGCAGAGTAAAACTAAGAAAAGAATCCATTCTATTTGACAGTTGTAAAATTCCAAAGCCTTCAGTTGGTAGGAAATTAGGAGATTTTTGGGGTTTGTCTGCTTTGAGACAAAGTATCTTGCAGCCCAGACACTGGGTAGTTCTAGTCTGAGCTGTGTTTCATATGCTTTCATGGATGCCAACTAATATCTCTCTTTCCCTTTCTTTCCAATCTGGCATTCATCTGAAGGAGTAACTCAGGAGAAGCAAAGCCTTTGTTGCCTAAAGGCTTTAATTTACCCTTTGTCATGTCAGCCCTGACCACAGAGGTTTGGAAATCACACTTCCCTATGTCTTGCATAGGAAGACTTACGTAAATGAAAGAATATTCTGAAGCCTTTATATTCTAACAGGTTAAAATGAATGGTGAAGCATATGCTTCTGAGAAAGAAGGGAGATAGCTGTCATCTTTCTTCTGTTTTTTGTCCAGTTGAACCTGTCTCCCAGAGGGATGGTTGTATTGCAGAGAAGGGGAACTGTCCAGCTGAAGCAGTTGCAGATGCAGGGTACAGAGCTGGAAGTTCCATTCTACCTATGCCCTTTTGTAAGTGACCCTTACAAAATTGAGACTTTTCCTCAGCATTCCCGTTGAGGTCTGTCATGTGATTGAGGTAGAGGTTATATTATTTCTCTAAAGAGGAAAAGGATACCCTTGTCTCTATAAACATTCTGTTTTATAAGATGATTCAAGGATTGTTGTATTCTCCTTGTAAGAGGAACCTTCTGAACTTTCAATTGGTGAAGAAGATGAAAGCCACACTAAAAGGTGTGAATGAAAACTTGGGAGCAACTCTGATATCAATATTTTGAAGTTATTGTATGGTTGAAGATACTGAAAGGACAATTGTGTCTTTAGAAAATGAAGAGAGAAATGAGTTCACATATATATTAGCTGTTGTACATTTAATTGACACTTTCAAGATGTTTGCATACTTGTTAAGTTTATGGTCACTGCGGTAGAGGCAGATAAATTTTAGCAGCTTAAGCATCTCCCTGGTTTATGAATGTACAGAATTCCTAACATATTCCCAGGGTCAGTGAGTTGATGTGTTTTTGGAATTGAAAACCTTTGTGACAGAGTCTCAAAGATCTAACTTTCTTGGTGTGGCAGATATTAGAGGCAAGAGAAAATTCATAAGAAGTCCTCTTCCTGATATCTTGAGTCTTACGTTTGGGTGAAGGGGAAGAGTGAAATTATTACTGGATGCCAAGGATAGTCTCTTTCCACAGTGTATAAAAATGTCAAAAGAATATTTTTTTCCCCTGTTTCTGACCTGGATGTGCAAAATGCACTATATTTCCCTTCTGTACTTGAGATGTTCTCACGTGTCCCTACCGAAAAACAATTGCTGTGTGCAACTGGTTCTGTTATCTATTTCTATTAGTTTTCCTGTTGCTCCTGTAGCTAGACTTCTTCCCCCTGCCCCCGCCCCCAGTCTTTTAGGATGCAGACATTTCGGAGATGTCATGCATCTGTAATGTCTAAATGGCTTCCTCTTCTTTCCTTTCCCCTTCCACCCCAATTAAGATATTCCAGATGGAACCTCTTTGGTGTCAGTAACAGCTGCACAGCAGATAATTTTTTGCATCCTCAGAGCTGTAATAGTTGTAACTCCATATATGTAGTTATGATATACATTTATGTTAAGGATCTTCCGGTCTTTAAGTTTCCTCAAGGCTCTTCTAATTATCCTTGATACAGCATTTTCTCCTATTTTCTGTTCCTGGTTAGAAGTAGCTTTTTTCAACCGAAAGAAGTTAAGATACTTCGTTGTAGACTTGATTTTTAGGAAGTCTGAGTAGTTCAGAGTCCTGTGTTGTGATTCAAAAATTGTGCTCCCTTCTTTCATCTCTAGGGTTTATAATAAGGTGTCAGCAGTGATCTATTCCATCTGGGAGCTTGCATCAATGCTTGGGAGAGCCATATGTGTCTGCCTCAAACAAGGCTATAGAAAAGTGTTCCACTAGCAACCAAGATGTCATCCATCTGCTAGACAATCCCTGTAGCTAGTTAGCTTAATGACGTATTTATTTGACTAGATGCTTCTGCGTAGCAGACTCCAGCTTTCCTCCCTGTTCAAATTAATACCAAAACCTCTGTGCTCTGGAGAAAAAAAAACCTGCCCGTTCTGGAGAATGTCAGGAAGTTTGTGGCTTGATGGGTTTGATCTGTTTATCTACTTCAGGATATTGCAGTCCCAAATTCCGAGTGAGCACATTGTTAGGAGATCGCTCCAGCCTTCCTGTGCAGAGAGCCCATGCAGTGCAGGTGTCTGGGTGGCAGCGGGATCAGCAGACTAGACACAAGACCTGGGTGACCTTAGATGTATGTAGAAATCCAATCATGCTGCTACTACTTTAGGGTATTATTTTAGCACGCGGAGCTGTGTGAAGATTTCCTCCTGCAGCAGTCAGAGCTGGAATTGTCATAGTAAACATTTGACTCAGCTACATAAACCAAGTGATTATTTCACTTGGAGGCTTCAACAGAAGTTTTTATTCAAGATTAAGGGGTTCACAGTCTTCAACATACGCGTTCTACATATTTGTATTCTCAGATGGCCCTGCAAAGCCAGAGCTCCAGGAATTGTGGTGGAAATGTACCGTGGGAAGAGACGCCCTGTAAACTTCAGATACTGCTCGTTCTTACTGTGGTAATATAGAGCACATTGGGACTGACTTTCATCGATTTTTTTTTTTTTTTTTTTCCCGGGTTCACAGTCTTCAACATACGCGTTCTACATATTTGTATTCTCAGATGGCCCTGCAAAGCCAGAGCTCCAGGAATTGTGGTGGAAATGTACCGTGGGAAGAGACGCCCTGTAAACTTCAGATACTGCTCGTTCTTACTGTGGTAATATAGAGCACATTGGGACTGACTTTCATCGATTTTTTTTTTTTTTTTTTTCCCCGGCCACTCTTCATCGATTTTTTTTTTTTTTTTTTCCCCGGCCACTCTATCTACCACCGTTCCTTTTTAGTTCAAAGAGGCTAAGTCACTGTTGCAAATTCGAGGCTAATCTGATTTCTAATCTGTCTGTGAGTCAGAGTTGAGTGGAGAAGGGGGTAGAACAACAGGAGAAATGAAAATCTAGATGAAAAGAATGGTTTATGTTAATGTCAATTATATTAAGCTGTGTTGAGGCAACCTGGTGAGTTTAATATGGAAAAATGCACGTGTGTTCAGACAAACCACTATATAATCGGGCCCATCAGTAAGTCTTAATTCATACCTTGCAAGGGAGTTTACCATCAATCACATTGATTTCGGTGCACATTGCAGCTTTTTCTGAATACAGCTGTTTGTATGATTGAAGCCAACACAGTGCTGTCTCCTGAAACTTGGTAAATTTTACCGGACAGTCACAGTTTAAAAGTTAGTGGACATGGATAAAAATACTTAGTGAACTTTAAGAAAAAAGTAGTAGGCTGTGCAGGTCATAAACAAGACTGAGAAATAGATACTAAATAAGGCACAGAAAAAAATTTGTTTCTTGGCTGTACACTAGAGGCCTCTCTTCTTACAGGTGTTAAACTTTTTTTTGGGCATAGTAGCAGCTCTAAGTTGAAAAAGTAGGTGAAAGTAAAATCAGGACAATTCCATGGAGGTGCTTAGAGTTATTCAGGCAAAACAGATTGAAGAGGTGAACTGTACTCACTCTTGCTTCATCTTACAATTCTCTTTTTATCATTGGAGAATAATTCAGGTCAGAAGAGACCTTATGGAGTTCATCTAGTCCAACCTGCAGTAATAGGACTAAGGCATTTCTGAAGAAATACTCTTGAATTTAGAAATTTGTTACTTAGATGTTAATTTTCAAAACTTGATTTTTTTTTTTTTCCCTATGTTTTGAATTGCTTGTGTTTAGAAGTGCAGTAAAGGTTGAATGGAAGAAAATAAAGTATGAAAAAAGACAACCTTAATTCCAAAGATTCTGAGTAAATGCCAAAAAAGAGCAAAGTTGACAGGAACTCTTGTTGCAAGTGGGAGGGAGTTACCATCTCAAGAGTAGCGGGAAGCTGTGCATGTGTTTAAAGTAATCAACACTCTTTTATTTCCTTGAGAAGTTTTCTTCTAAGTGTTGCCTATGTAATTAGTAAAGAATCTTGCAGTTTACTTTGAGAAGGAAAACAGCTGACGACAATTCTTCACTGATATAGACATATGATTTTTATTTGTATTCCTTTTGCCACGGGGCTGCTATCCATTGTTAAATAAAACACAATTAAAGAGTCTTTTCCACATCACCTTATAAAAACAGAATTACTCTTTGAGATAACTCTCTAATGGGTCAGAGTAACATTGAGTAAGCTTTTGGTGAGAAAGGGATTTTACATCATACTGGGAAGCTTACTGTATCAAAACCTGATTGCTTTAAAACAGAATGAAAAAAGCATTTTTCCACTTTTCCACAAAAATTACATTTATATTGGATAGATGTGTTCTTCTGTAGTCTTGTATGATACAATGCAAAATAAAAGAAAAAATCATTTGGAATGAAAAGTCAGAACGTTATGAGGTATAGTAAATTTTCTATCTTATAAAATGCCTATTTCAGTTTTCATTTAATGATTAGTGTCATCAAAAGGATACTTCACATGAAATATTCCTGGTTTGGTGCATTGGATTTTCTGATGGGAAACAGATCCACAGGACCCTTTCTGACAAGAACTGAAAACTTTTTATTTGGAGCTTTGCTTTGTATTATTTAGTTGTATTTATTTGGTTTGGGCTTGTTGGTTTTTTTTAAGTTCCTTTACTTTCTTCACATTTCCACTGCAAATTTAGAACTTGATTAGGGAGATTACTAAAACTGTTGTTTCGATGCTTCATTCTGTTCTGTTGCTTTATTCCTCTTCATATTTGTTTTATCGTTTAAGAGTATATATTTCTGTATAGAGGATGGGATATCTTCCTGATTGGTCTCAGCTATTGAATATGGTTTGTCTGATTTGATAGCTAGCAATATTAATCTTGTTTTCTTCATTTCTTACATGTACAGATACTATGCAAGATTCTCATTATTTTTGTATTTTTTTGTAACTCCTACTGCTGATTTCCCAGTTTTATTTACCTTCTGCTAAGCCTATGTAGTTTAATGGCTCCTACAATGAAGGACGACTTATACAGAAACCTAACCATTTTGAACCCACTTTATGTTTCTGTTCACTTTGAATTGAGGCTAATAATAAATCAATTGAAGTTTTGCTTCTGAAGAGCATAGTACTGGCTTTTTCCCATTAGCCAAATGTTTTCCTTCTTCCAGCACTTCATATGTGTTGATGCGTATATGATTTTCCTGTCATTAAATGTTCCTGTCCAGTTATGCAGATGTGCAGTGTTAGAAAAGAAGATTAGGTGCTTGACTTCTGCTGAGTCAATTAATTAAAATTGGACTGTCTTCTCCAATTTTGTTTATATATTCTAAGATAATTTTGTAACACACATTGTCTGGAAAAAAAAAAAGGGGATGCGGAATGGTGGTACATCTTCCTGGAATAATTTTGGAATGCTGTTGCTTGGATCTCACAGCGATAGAGTTTTAAGTCCTTGTCTTTGTATTGGGATATTCAGAATAAGAAAAAAAAAAAAAGGGGGGGGGGGTGGTGGGGAATACAGAAATATTTATTTTGAAAAGTCCTTATGCTTGATGCTGAGTTGTTTCTGTTTGACACTGTTTTGTGTTATAATCTTTATGCTACTTAAGTTAAAAGGAAAAGGCTTAGAAAATAAGTGTAAAAGAAGAGTGTCTTTGACTTTTGCCTTGAAAGTTTCTTCTGTGAGCTTGAATATGTGATAGGTTCGAATGCTGTTAAGAGCCAACAGGCGTGTTTCACCATTGCTCAACAGGGGCTAGATCTTGAATATACAATTAAGGATACATACAGTGTCTGAATTTAGTAGGTGAACAACCTATAGTGAATTATCATATCAAAGTCTGAGCCACTAGATGATACAAAACCCACTTTATTTTAAAATAGCACTTGCTGTTTCGGTCTGCCAAAGCAATTAGCCACCTTTTTACTTTCTGTTTAACTGTCTCATTGCTGACACAGCACAATTTTTTTGTTCAAGGTTTTTCATATCAAAATAAATTACATGCTACAGGGTGCATTTGTTTTGTGAATGTCACTTTTACAATCCAAACCTTTTACGCTGCTGGATAAACAAGTCAAGCTGTAATTAGGTATGTCTGTTTTCACCAAAACTATGTCAGAATGTAAAACCATCAGATTAATTAGAGTTTGATTAAAGTGGTGCGAATATCATTGCGCAATCTCCTCTGCACTGTTTTTGTGCGTATGCTATGAACACTGTATTCCCTTTGTAGCATCAAATGGCCCTGCAAAGAGCTGACCTTGAGACATTTTGTGGCATTTTTTTTTTATTAAGAGTAACTGTTGAGCAATTATTCATGATGATACTTGTCTGAAAACATTGTTTTATCTGTTAATGTTAAATAAAAAAAAAGTTATGGATGTTATTCATGTTTCTAATCTTCTTTTTAGATAGCCTGTAAAGGTAAATGGTACAAATACAATACCCCATATATAACTGAAGGTTACTGATAAAATGGGATAGAGTAGCATGGATAGTACAAAACCCAAACATCCTTATAATGCATATAAATAAATTAAATAGCTTTACAAATGTGTTTTCCTTGGTCTAGAAGCTTTAAAATGAAGCTAGCATATAGAAAACTTGAAATGAAAGTTCATGACTGTTTGAAATTCAGTATGAAATAGAGCAAGGGCTTAGAAAAAACCAACATGAAGTATATACTGCAGAGGCTTGTAATGATTTTACCAAAAAATAAAAAAATCTGTTATTCTTTTTTTTCTCTTTGCATGAGCAACTGTTAGATTCATGCCATCTCAAATGTTTAAGGAAGGAACAAGACTCCATTTCCCATGTTCTTGTACACGCTGTTGCTCCATACGTTATTTAATTAAACTGACTGATGTAGAGGACCATCTGCCATCCAGAACAACCAAGATGACTTCTAGACCTTCTCGTCACTGTTAATTTATTTTTCCTCTCACTGCTGTTCAGACTATTTCTCCATCCATTTCCACAAACTTTGGGAATCTTAGCTTAGTGAGAGTTTCCTGGGTGCTAGGTCTAATTTGACTGCGAATATTCAAGTAGCCTTCTTGAGTAGGTCACTTCTAGACTCTGTATGGGATCTAGAGCTTATGTCATCCTCCCAGCACAAGAAACCTTGCCGAGGTGGCAGAAGAGTGGCAAACTTTGCCACCAGCTTTGCTCTCACTTTCATTAAAAGCTGCAAAGGAGGACAGGCATGGATTGTAAACGGGCAATACTGCTTATTTCACTGCGAGAGATCAGTTTGGACTTGCGGTTTCAATTCTGTATTTTTTTAAAAAAAGAGAACTTCCCAACAGCCTCTTCCTGTCCCAAACTCCAAGTTAACAGTTGTCATGAAAATGGGGAAGTAGAAGAGATGGAAATGTGTTTATAAACTGATAGACAATGGTGTTTTCTCCCCGATCAGTACTTTTTTAGGTTTTTTTATTTTAAAGTTTTATAAACTATGATTTTCTTCCCTCCCCATTTCTGCTGAACTTATTGAATGATTGAGCTTAAATGAAGTATTTTCTATATATGATTTTCAGGGAAGTACGATTACTGGTCCCGACTCTGCAGGAGTCAGGAGTCCTGTGCTCATGTCAATGGTTGGCTGTGCTCACTGGCAAGAGTACCGCTCACAGGCGAGATTATGACCAGGAAAACATGTTGACTACTCTCAAAACAGATTCTCCTTTTATATCTAAGTCTGTGTTCGTAACTGAAAATGTGGGATATATTCAAATTTTAACTTCTGTTCATGTCTGTGAGGGGAAAAAACTGTCTTTGCATTTTAAGTTACTACATAGTGTGACAGTGCAAATGTAGGTCCTCTTGATGTGAGGAGAGTTGTTGAACACATGAAGACTTGCTCTCTATAAAGCTTTAGTAGCGCTCACCTTGGTATTCTATGTTTTGGGGTTTGCAGAAGGCAAAAAATTAATCTGCTTTAATTTAAGGTTACTAGACTGTGTAGAGGGTTCCCAGCAGCTAGATAGTCTTGATAGTGGCTATTTGAAAGAGAAATGTTAGCAGTGTAATTTTAGCAGTGTTCACAGATCTGTGGTGATTTTCTTCTAATTTATGCCTGATACAGAAAAAGATGATTAACTTATAGACTTTCAGTAGGAAAGATTCTCTTTTCTAATGCTAGGACAACAAGGACGTTAATACAGTGTGACAATATTGCTTATTGCCCATGCTTAGGAATCAGTATATTTTGAGCATCTAAGAACTTCGGTTTATTTTTAGGGATCAAAACCAGCAATGTCAAGTGCTGAAATTTTGCATTTTTATATGATGCAATGTATTATCAAAGATACTGAAAGAAGCAATGACTTTTAACATTAAAAAAAAAAAAAAAAAAAGAAAGAAAAAATACTCTTTAAGTCTTCATATGAAATGATAATTACAAATAACAACTCAGGCAACTGTAACCTTCCTTTGTGATGTCTAGGGTTGAACCTGCGGTTGGAAGTAAATATGGAAACTTAATCTATTCAGATATGTTTCTTTTCCTTTATCAGTGGCACTGTTTAATGCAAATGAAATGATTTGTTTCGACATTGTAGGAGTTATTTTGCCACGTGTTCAAAATAACCTGTGAGATAAAAATAAAGCATAGTGCTTAAAAAAGGAGAGGCCAGAAGATTTAATCCAGAAGGTTTAAATCTGACAGATGAGTGCCTGATGCCTTGACTGAGCTGAGGAGCTTGTTCCAACATAGGGATGCAGGCAACAATACTGTTGTATCCCTGAAAATGCAAATTTGATAAAAATGCCTGTTGCTCGAGGACTGCTTCCAATTTGCCAGACACCTTCCTCGCATACCCCTCAGCATGGCATACTGAGGAGGTTATTTGTACATCGCTGTTCTTTTCTCTACTTGCCTTTCCTTCTCCACTTCTTTGTTTTCCTGCCAGTGAGCTATTCTAGTTTCCCGCAAACTGAGTTAACAAGAGCGAATATTGATACTTTCAGGTAGCTTATTCCCATCTGTTCTTGCAACAAAATAAATGTTCTGACTAAATACTGTAGGTTTTTATGAAGCATTCCCTCAGAGGGGAAGCATTGCATCTGAGGTTGGGGTTTAGGGTACAGTTGCTTTCTCTTAGTTAAAGCAAGCGTATATTTAGAGAGGCAAAGAGATAAAAGGCAGAAGATGACTGCGTAGGGGGCGTGTATATGCATGGATATATACATTATATATAAAGAAAAAAATTACTCACATGGATCTTTAAAATAAAATGACTAATGATAACTGACTTTTAATCCTTTTGAGTATTCCATACACAGTTACCCCTGAGTATCCTTCCCTCTGTCCTTTTCTGTTCTCCTATGTTGAATGAACACCAGTGGGGTGGGAAGAATGCTTTGGGTAGACTTAACGCTGTTGTTTCAACCTATGGCTCATGTAAATCTGAAGACGATTGGAAAGAGGGAGCAGATTACATAGCTACCTTCCAAGGAGCTGTGTGTTGTTTAGTCAGTATTCATGAGAACAGTTACACAGTGAAGAGCCTGAGTCTGGAATGTAAAAAGGATTTCCACATTATTTTATTATGTTGGTCTACTGTGTTTTTTTTCTAAAAATACTACATACTAACTTTGAGAGAAAGAGTATAAGGAAAATAGATGTAATTCTAAGGTACTTGGTTTTACAAAAACTAAACTGCATATTGGCAGGCTTTCCCAGCGGTAACTTGTGCATGTATAGGAACCTTGTAAGTTATGGATTTTTTGGGTGTGACTCATGTAGCATTATGTTTATTGCCATCACGCTCACATCACATAGTCAAAAAAAGGTCTAGGTGTCCATTCACTTTCTCACAATACCAGGCTTGGCCTAATTTCTGGGAGCATGTTCCTTTTTTCCCCTGCATTGCTGTGCGGTGTATGTTCTGTGCCTCACTGCTGTGTTCCTTTGACTTCCATTGCATTGGTAACACGAATTCATTGCACTATGATGTTTTTGGGGTGTTTTTGCCATATCCTAAAGTCTCTCTGGTACATAAAATCTGTTTTTTTCTCTATTGGAACATATATATCAATTATGTTACACATACTATACTCTACTTTGGAGTGGCCATTGTAGTAACGTACTGGAGAGAAGCCAAGCAGGGTAGCAGGTCTTGTGTAAGGTGGGCTGCTCCTTGAATCCTTCATTTTCTGCTGGGTGGATATGATCTTTTAGAAATACCCTGTCTCCTTGTGTTTGATTGCCGTTGTTCTGGTGGCAGCATGACCCTGTCCTAAGGAGATACTCTTATTTCTTGGCTATAGACAGGCCAATCTGGTGAACTTTTGATATTGACTGTGACATTTTGCTTACAGTTAAAGCATTTTGTAGAAGTGGAAACTGTTGTCTTGACAACTAAACTCCAGCTAATAATAGGTAACTAAAGAAACCAGAAGTCCAAATAAATCATAATTCTTACAAAATTCAAACTTATTCTTGTGTTTGAGAGCTGATCTCAAGACAAATGTGTTTGTATTTTAGATCTGTAGCATAAAGAGCTCAGACTTCACTGTGGCACAATACTTTTATAGTAGAGTTACCTGATTCTGTTCTAGAAGCTGTTTTTTCTGTGATAAAATGTGTTTTTCTGGTTTGTTTTTTTTTTTTTTTTTTTTTTTTTTTTTTTGTGGTTGGGAGTTAATAGAGGCAATGGCATGTGATGTGACAGTTGGAAACACTAGAAGAAAAAACTATTTTGGCTTTATGCATTTAGTTTTACTGTTTAACTTTGAGTTTTTTTTCAGTGGGCTTATTCCACTTCTTTTTAAGATGAAAGGCACTTACCCAGTCTTCATTAGCTTGCACTTAGCGTGCAGTGGCAAATGCTTATATACTACAGTAATATAAACAATATACAAACTTTTATGAAAAAGAATACTAGACTTTTAGCTATCCTCTTCCTTCCCCGCCTCCCCCCCCAGCAAAGAGCCAGATAGCTCCCCAGCATTTCTGCTGTGCTAATACTTCTTCCAAGATCAGGATGTGAATAGACCTCTAAATCATAGAATCATAGAATGGTCTGGCTTGG
>JMFS01013512.1:0-18160 GCA_000699545.1 Podiceps cristatus | reverse complement strand
GGGGCACAGGCTGGGGTGTGAGGGGCGCAGCCCGCCGGGGCCTGAGGGCCTCTCCTCGTGGGGCCGCCCCTGCGTGGAACGGGCTGGCCTCCGGGAGGGATGGCCCCGAGGCCCTCACCTGGGAGCTGCTGCTCTCCCAGAAAGATGGCCGCTTACCTGGCCTAAACTTTGGGATTCCCACTGAAACCGATGCTCTTCGCTGGCTCAGTTGCCCTTTGTTTCCTCCCTGTTGTTTTACAGTGGCAGAGACTTGCAGGGCGGTGGGGGCTGGTGGAAGCAAGTTGTGACCAAGGACAGCCCGGATTTCTACAGCCTGCACGATTGTGCTGGGCACAGACACATGGAAAATATGCTTGTTTTCCTAAGTGGTTTACAGAGAAAGTGCCAGTCGTTTAAGTCGTTCTTGGTATAAATATATGCCTTCCTTCTTCGGAAGTTTTTGGTTGGAAGAAATCTTATTTGTTGATTTTGTTTTTGTTTGCAATGTCTTTTTTTGCTTAATTACAAAAGAATGGCAGGGTGTTTTCCAAAGCTGTCCTCAATCTTCACCACAGCCTTCCGAGGTAAGTGAACAAGTGAACTCTCCCTTTCCCACGATGGGGAAGTTGAGCAAGGAGGGTTTTGTGGCTTCCCCAAAGCCACAAGGCTCCATCTTCCTGATTCCCAAGCCCATACATGGGCCATCTAACACCACCACTTCTTCAAGTCATGACTTGTGTGAGAACTCTCAAGGCTGACACCTTTGTCACAGAAGAAAAGAAAGGAGTATTGGCTAAATACATCAAAAGAGCGTCTGGCTAAAGAACACATCATGTTTCCTCAGCATCTGCTGCTGCTTTCCCCTGTTTCAAGTGCTGTTCCTGCAAATAATACACTTACCTTTTCCTGTCCAGGTCTGTCCAGAAACTCTTTAAATAATAACAGTAAAGAAGGAGCAAAAGAGAGACACCAAGTGGTCTAGCTGGTGAGGAGAAATTTTTTTGGCAGATATGAACAGGGAATAGAGTAGTTCTGATCCAAAACCTTTTGGTACCAGAGGGATTTTTTTTTCCATTGATATCATCAGGCTTCAGATTAGGACCTTCCTGAGAACACAGCACTTGCGGGGGCAGTCCCAGGTGGCAAACTCTGGAGAAGCCATCAGAGTTGTTATTTTTCCAGGTCTTTTTGAATACAGAGTCCTTCCATTCCGTATTCCATTTCCCCTCCTCCGCTTTTTGATTGAAGAGCAGTGATGCTGTATCTATGTAAATATTTACAGGAGAGATCCTGGATCCTTTTCAAGTCTCAGCAAAACCTGTGATAGGCAGGGACAAGAGCTGTCCAGCACAGCGTCTCTTTCTAGGAAAATGCTTCTTGCGCCAATTGGTTGAGAGTAAAGGTACAGCCAGAAGCGGGAACTGGAAAATCTGGTGTCCTCATTTGTGATCTCCTAACATCTGGCACATACACATACACTTCAAGAGCTCATAGTTTACAATGCTTGTACGTTTGCAGTACAGCATAGCTCACTCTTAATTTCATGCATCTCCACAAAAATGGCTCGTTCCCCAAGCCATGAGCTCTCTGTGAGGCTAATGGATAGCAAAGACAAGTGATTTGTGGTGAAAACTGATGCTTTTGAGGAACATATGACTAAGCAAAGCGTTCAGAGGGTGTAATGATTTGCAAAGCATGAGAAATGAAGTTTGCCTTCTTTACATTGTGCATGTAAGCTGATTTGCATATAAATTGGACCTGTCGAGTGTACTAATATCAATCAAAAAGCTATGAAAATAAAACTGAAGTTGCAAATAAATCATTCATTTATGTAAATGTTGCTGTTCATTTTATTTTTTTCCAAAGCAGTTTGAAAAAGCCAGATGCTGACAAATGAGATACTTGGGGTTAAGTTTGGAAGTCTGAGAGCTTTATGTTGGCAGTGTGGTCATTTACAAAAACGTTACAGGCCAAAAAGCATGAAAATAGGCACCCACCAGCTGCTCATCAGTGTTAAGCCTGTGAAAGCCCTCTCTGCCCACACTGGCACCTGCTGTCCTGTGTAGGGTGAAGACCCTGTCTGAGGTAAATTTGCTGTGCCCTGCTGGATGCCCAATTTCTGACCTGACCCCTGCCCTTTGAAATGCCAGTGTGTTGAATTTGCTGTATGGGCACGCAATATTCACCTGACCTACACAAATAGTAGTGATATCCACGGTTCACTTAATAGGGGCAGGGCAGAAGACTTTGCACTTGGCTCAAAAGTGGCGGGACACACCATAAGGAAAACTTTTCAGTGTCACCTCTTTTCACTCCACACGAAAGGAGAGGGGGGATGTCCTTGAACAGCAGCAGTAATACAATATGTGGGGACAGCTGCCTTGCCCAGAAATCCCAGATAACGCACTCTAGCCCTGCACCCAGGTTGCAGCTACCTTCCTTTCCCCTCCTTTATTTATTTCTGGGACAGGCCATGCAAAATGCCCCTCCTCCCTTGCAATCAGTTTGTTCAGTTCTCTTCCATTTTAGCCGCTGGCCCGCCCTACACTGAATGTCCCACATGTGAAAAGCGCTGTCCTTTTTTTATGGTGGTTCCCCTTGTACAGCTGCCAAACACTTAGTAAAGGATGGAGCTAATGCAAACAAATGGAGAAAGAGGTTTGGGTTGGGCTGCAGTGGGGCAGGGTTAACTGGTGAGGTCCCACACCCCACTGCCTTGCTTCTTGCCACCTTTCTGCCAGAAATTACAGCCTTTTCCAGCCTGCCTGCACAAGCACCTCTGGTTGCTCCTTGATACCAAAAAGATTCACATTAAACACTGCTATTGAAGGTCCTCAAGCTAGAGCAGGTCACTCAGGGAGAGCTGCACAATGGAATGATTGCCCATGCAGTTCTGCCATAAGATCAGAGGAGCAATTGCCTCCTGATGAGCTGCTGGGACAGGAGATACTCTCAGCTGTCCCTTCCTCCATGTGTCCGGAGGGAAGAAATAACCTGCATCTTTGCACTCATATTAGCGCTAAGCTAATGCTTTTACCTGTTCTTCTTGCCCCACCTTTCTCCTTTGCATGGCTTACATGGACAGGGCCAGGAGCACCATCCTCTTTCCTCCTGTGTCTGTCTGAGTCTCTCTGTGACATAGGACTCAAAGAGAAGCAAATACTGCAATAAATAGAAAATGCTTGTTCAAACAAGAAAATTAAATGTCATCAAGCAGGAAGAAACAATAAAAGCAAGTAAAACTAGGAAAAATGACAGTAACATTTCTAGCAGGTGCAAAAAACACTCCAGCAGGCTCACCTCAGGCAATTTTAAGTAGCCCAGATGATCATAGAGTTTCTAATGAACCCCGGCAGTAAAACCAATGCCAGCCTTGTGTTCACCCCTGCATGAGAAAAGGCCAAAAGATGGTCAGAGCTGTGCAAAGGTTTCAGCTGTGCAGCCCCGAGGCTGTGTGGTGTGCCCATGTGCCGTCACAGGGGCAGGCACGGGGTGTATAAGTTGAGGGAGTTACCATGGGAGGCTGCCCCAACTGAACTCCTGATGGGTCCACCTCTAGAGGCTCTTCCAGTCTCAGCGTTGTTCTGCCAGTGCTGGGAGTCCTGTGACTAAGAGCCTAGAGAGAAGTGCTCAGTGGTGTGTGAAATGGAGAAGCAATAAATTAAGAGAAGGAGAGAGTAGTTACTAAGGGGATATGTTATGCACAAGGAGAGGCAGCATCTGCTGAAAAATCCTGCAAACTGCCCAAAACCAAGCATACATCTTGATGCTCCCTTGGGAGCTACCCTCTTCCCTCTAACAAATTGGGTCTGCCAGCACCTGGTTGATGCATACTGTGAAGTGCTGTGTAGGCTCTCAGTGCCAGACCTGTGTCCCCTGTTGTTCTTTGTGGCTTCCTCTGACAGGCTTGTCTGCCTGCATGAGCTCATGGCGATGCCAGGGGTGGTCTAAGTCCTGTTGCAAGTGCCTGTGCCCGGTGCAGTGACATGCAGACGTCCCAGCTGGGCAAGGGAGGAAGTATCATGCAGCAGAGACGTTTTGCTCACTGATTTGCAGCAGTCCAAAGCAGGTATGAAACGGTACCAGGCGAAGACTGCAACACTTCGCAGGTGCTCAGCGCTTGTCTTGGTCTGATGTGAGAGAGAAGTGGCTGCAGCTGTGTGGGTGAGACCTCAAAGAAGTGGTGACCTGTGCAGGGGCAGGCATGGGAATGGGCACAGAGGTGGTGGTGACCAGCTCCATAAGCTAGGCTGGGGAGAGAGGAGCTGTTTCAGGCAGGTTGCTTTCTGGCTCGTGTGCAGGGCCAAGGCAAGTCAGAGTCCAGCAGTGGCCAGCTGTCCCTGTGGCAGCTTCAAAGACGGATGCTCCTAGAAATTGCACAGGCTCCTAGAAATTGCACAGGAGCATCTACAGCACTTCAGAGCTTTATTTATTGAAAACCCTGGTGGCTTATGTATGGACTTTTTAAAGGTCTCCAGCTCTACAGCTGTTAACATCTCAGAGCCAGCCTGCTCTCTGGTCCCCGGGGGATGTCAGGAATTCCTCTGCAACTCCATCTCACTCACAGTGACCAGTTTTTGCACTCTGGGGGTATTTTGGCTCAGTGTGTGCATGGCAGCCAGGGCCAGACACAAGCAGCTGGTGAGATCCTCAGAGCCGCTGCTCTCCCAGATGGCCCAGGGTACAAACACCGTGCAAGGCACAGGGAGTTATAGGGAGGATTAGAACCCCTTTTACAATCAGCTTGCTAAATCTATACCTGCCCAAAGGCTGCAGGCTGAACCAGGGTCTGGGGAACTGAGCACAAATGTTTCTGCAGACGTTGTTCTTGCCAGAGGGATTTTGCTGTCTTGGAGCTCTTGTGTGTCCTGAGAGACCCAGAGACAGAAATGTGCAGTAACCTGTTTGCATACCACAAGCAAACTTGAGGCTACTCAAGTTTAGGAAACTGACTGCAAGCAGCAGTCCTCACAGGGACAGCAGAGCAAACCCTGCAGTTGCTTACAACAGTCACAGAAATGGAGGGGGGGGGGGGGGGATAATGGGAACCAAACTTGTTAGTTTGCTGTATTAAAGTTCCCAGTCTCTGCTTAGTGTGGTACAGTGATGGCACGTGGGCGCTGGATATCCCTATCTGAATGCAGCCATGGTGGTGACGGTGGGCTGGGCAGTGCTGCTTTCACATCGCTGGGATGGTAGCAGGCAGGAGACAGGGAAGGGAAGTGCTACAGCTCCCTCCTGTATTGCCACCCCCACTAATCCCCAAGGAGGCACAAGGAATGGGGAATTTCTGTGATACACCTGCTGAGAGCCATGCTGAGGTAGCACGCTGCCAGCACTAGACCAGGGCATGGGGCAGACACTGCGACCCTTCACCAGCACAAGTTGGATTTGGGCTGGGGCTTCAGGAATGTGCTGCTGTGCCTGTGTGGGTTTCCCCTTGAAGTCTGCCCAGCTGGTGTCTCTGTGCCATGCCATGGACAGCTTCTTGCTTGGACTGTTTCTCCATCCAGCATCCTTATCCCACACTGACCATCAGCAATTTGTTTCCTCTTTGCAGGGAGTTGCAACAGCAGCATAACAGGACTGTGTTTGCTGCATGCTGAATGGGGAACAGCTGGAGACAGATGATTGTTTGTGTTATTTGCCTGTTGCCTGGACATTTTGTTTGCTTGCTTGAGCCCTGAAAAAATAGGTTTCCAGTTCCTCCTGAGGCTGGTCTGTGTTAAGCCTGTATATTGTGGACTGCTTTTAAAAACTGGTGTTTTATAACTTTGCAAATGAGTGTCCTGCTGTTTCAGTGGCAAGGCCTCATGAACAAGGCAGTCTTCTCAGAAATTTCCCTGCCACAGAGCCAGATGGACTGGGGGAGCAGGACCAGCCAAAACCACATGCTTCTGGTGTCAGAGAAGCAGATACCTCTGAGTGTGGTTGCAGTTTGCCCTCTCTTTTGAGTGGATCTAAGTGGCTGACTAAATGATAGTGCTGGGTGATGTTTATGGACTGTGCTTAGAAGGATGCCATTCAGCTTTCCTCCCAATCGGCTCCTCACCTGGGGTAAACCAGCATCACTCTGTTGCAATTGTAAAACTGTGTGTGTAACTGCTGTGTCTGTAAACACTTGCACATATCCTCTGGCTCATTACGTCTGGGTGTTTGCTTTTATTTTGAGTGGCTGGACAGTCCTTCATCCTGTAAGTAAAGCACCTTTTTCCTCACTGCTAAGTGCAGATGTTTCATTGGTGGAAAATGGAGTTAAATAAGAATAGGCTGGTCAGGAAACAGAGAAGGTGGTGTTTCCAGCTGATACTGGAGAAGCAATATCAGGAAGAATGCAGATTTGGCCAAGGCACTCACAAGCAGTGCCATGGGTCTAGTCATGAGCCTGGGTGTGCAGCAATTGTGCAGCTTCAGGCTGTGGCAGCTGTACATCCTCTCAAATCACACCAAAATGTCAGTCTGACATTGACACAGGACCAGAGTCAGGGGTTCACCTCCTTCTTCACAAAAATCATCTCTTTAACACCTTGTGTTTCTTCAGAAATCTCTTTATTGAGTACCGACCAGACCTGAGCTTGTTTGATTTGGCAGGCATGGCCCTGAGCAAGGGGGGCAAGGGGAAAAAAAAATAATAACACTACAGCCGATTCATCCCTCCTTGTTTATTCCACCAGAAATAGATTTGGCAGAGTGCATCAGGAATGAACTAATCAGCAGGGAATTAATTGGCATGTTTGTTAAAGGCAGGAACAACGCGGTGAAAAAATTAATGGCTGGATAGCTGGATGGCTGGAGGGTTCAAGCAGCCAGAGCGAAGTGCTGCATCGTGGAAGCTGTGACTAGTAAGAGAAGTCATACAGCTGTGTCAGAGAGCCAGTGGCTGAGAGCTGCCCAAAAGTACCGGGGGCAAAGATATACGGGTGTCCTTGCAGAGAGAGCTGCTTTCAAGAGGGGCTCCATCCAGGCTTTCCTTCCCATAAGGCTTCCATGTGTGGGGGGAGATAGTGAGCTTGCAGGAATGGGAGGGAGGGGTCAGAGAGGTACAGCTGGAGGAGGCTCCACGGAAAGACTGTGGAAACGCAGAGAGCGGGGAAATGAAGAGGGACACGTCACTCATTGCGAGCTGAAATGCAGTGAGGGTGGTGAGGAGAAGAGGAGCAGGGAGGCAGAGATTTAGAAGCCTCATCACAGAAGGACTGTCCTCAAGAGCACAGGTAACACTTGTATGCAATTCTCTGCCTTCTTTCCCGGGAATGTTTTGCTTCTTCCTCTGGAGGAGACACATTCGTGCACTTCAGAAAGAGCTTGTTGGGTTGAGGGACTCTAAAGGCACCTGTGGGAAGAGGCCAGGAGAGGACAAAACATGTGCAGACTGGCATGGACTTGGAGGTTGGAGGATTGCTACATACATTTCAGAGAACAGAGGTGGGCAGTGAAAGAAGGAGGGAGAAAGGAAGAGTGAGCAAACCCTTAGAGACTGCCAGACAGGTAGACATGGAAAGTGCAAGGTCTGTGGGTGCCTATCAAGGGAGAGAGAGAAAGTTTCTTAAGAGGGAGCACCAAGCTCTAAGTGAGAGATAGAGATAAGACATCTCCTGAAAAAGCAGGTACACCTGGAGAAGAGGCAGAAGATACATATTACCTCCTCAAAACCAACAGTAATTTACTAATGTTATGGTTTGCAGTAGATGTGTGCTTTGCACCTGGATGGCTTTTATTTTTTTTTTCCTTCTTTATCATCAGTATGCCTGCCTGCTGGCAACAGCATCACCCTAGCTGTCAGTCATCGGGGCTGTCAATCAGATCCCTTTGTTTATCAGGATGGTCAGGCTATTTGAGGGATTCAGGTGCTCTTTGCTTTCAGACAACATCCAGGTAGAAAATGAGCAGTGTAACTCTTCATTATATGCAAAAGCACTATTTAACTCAAATATGTTGCCAAACTTGAAGAAGTCAAGATACTGTTTTTCCTACATAACGCAAAGCTAGGTGTGTGCGTGTGCTAACATACAGCATTACACCCATGCACATACAAAACAAAGAATAATATATTACAATGGATTTTTAACAAGGACTTTTGAAACAGGTGATATTCTAGCTGTACCACTGTGGATGGGTTAATATTACAGGATCCAATTTTTTAAATTGCTTTTGGCATTTTTCTTCATCTTTCCACCATTACACAATACTACAAGCATATGCTATTTTTTTTTTTCTGATTTTGTTTTTGCTTGGACAGCTAACAAATGCCATCCGCTTTGGAAGTAGAGCTTGAAAATTCTTTGATTGTTCTGGACTCACAGTCTTGGCAGCTTTCTCCTCTAAAAGCTCAGAGTCTTTTCAGGATCCCATCCTGGGCGCTCTGGCAGAACCGGCATTAACTCAGAAACTGTGTGCAGCTGCTATATGCTTTTTAATGCAAAGCTGTTTGGTTTATAGCACCTAAACCTTATTTGACTGTATCCATAAACCAGAACATTTTAGTTGGGTATGTGTAAGTAATATAATCTTAAAATATTCTTAACATATTGCATATGGAAATAAAGACAGAGAAATTCCAACAGTCTGCAAAAATATTATCTATTGATAACCTTTACAAAATAGAGAATCTTAAACTTACTTCTATGTTTAAATATCCATTACCATTGTGGTGAGAGCTACATTTTGTGTATTTATGATTTACCTGAGATCAAACTCCCCGATTCATTTAAAAGTATAATTTATTTCTTTGTAAATAAGCCAAACCCCAATATCACTCTTCAGCTTTAGTTTGAAATTAGTTCAAAAGGAACTTGGGAAAATTATGAGAGGAGAACAAATCCCAGATGAAAACCACAAAGCTAATTCACTTGCAGTCCAATACTGCAGCAAAAAATCTTTCATTTTAGGTATCACTACAGTGATTGCTAACTCTAATCAACAGAATTGTCCTCTCAAAGTAAGCATGGGCTTGAGCTAACCCACCAGGATGCTCATGCATGGCATCAGGAGAGTGTATGTGTTTAGAGCAGGCAGAGTGCAGGGAAGTGCAGTTTCAAGCCCTCTTAATACACAAACAGCAGGCAGGCTCTGAATTGTAATGAGACAACTCACATGCCTTCAATAGGACCAGTGTGTTGTCCTCAGGCTTCAGAGAGAGGGCTCTCTGAAATGAAGCTGGGTTTGACACTGGGAGAGGATAACCCAGGCAATTCCCCCATATCCTAGGAGACAGCACAACCCATGGGCAGTAGCGAACTCAAGTCATCATCTGTTTTCCCTTAGCATGTCAAAATCTGGGGCAGATACCAGTGAAATCTCAGTGCTCTATCGTCATTTCCCACTGTGTAAAATGGAATATACCGGAGCAGCAAGAAACTGAAAGGGTGAACAGGAGAGGGACAGAGATCCTGGCAGTGCTGCTTTGCTTTGGGGCAGGGATTCAGGCTTGTACGGCACAACTGCTGATCCCAGCAGGGCTGTGCTCAGGGTATTGAGCTAGCAGAGCTCTTTTTTTGTGTTATAGTGAGGAAATGAGAGGTTAAAAGAAGAAAAATTATTGTGTAACAATGAGATGAATACATCTGTCTTCATTGCTTGCAGATGAAGGGCCTGTCTGGTCAATCACTGAGCCTACCCTGCTCCAAGGGCAGAATATGATGTAATTTTCTGTCAGAGAGCATGTCATATTATTGTAATTAATAGTAGCAACAACAAAGTTACTATGTTATTATTGTCATTCACTAGACTTAGAAAAGCGCTTTCATCCATGGATGTAAGACCATTTTCCCTATTTCTCAATCTGTGTTGTGCCCTGACAGTATCTTCCAGTGCGACATATTTGCAACAGGCTTGGGATCTGGTTCTTATTACAAATGACTCTACAGACTTTTTCTGCTAGAAACCTTATTAGTGAATATCCATTTGCCTTCTACAATTCCACCCAAGAGAGGGAAGATTACTCAATTTCAGTGTAAGTGTCTGAGATATGAGAATCTATTTCAAAGATGATTATAATCAGCTGTTTACTATGATAGTAATTTACAATAGGCCCTCAGAAATGAAGGGAGCAAAGCTACAAAGAAACTGGTCCATGAGGGGACCTGTTAAGAAAGTATGTGGGTCTTGTAATTCATTTGGACACCTCATATTTTAAAAGGTTTGAGATCAAGTACGGTGGATTTTCACTATCAGATGTAGGTGGAATTTATCACCACCCTTCTTTTAACAAATACAGAAAGATCAAAGTATCTCAGCCCTGGGGTACTGAAACAGGTGGGAGGTGGAAAGGATAAAGAATGGACAATCTCTTCAGGATGTTTTAAAATGAGCAGGGAAGCCACACTGCCTCCTTGATGTTGGCAGCATTTTCAAATAATTTGCAATTAGAGACTTTGGCATCTGGTAAGTCCTTTCCCATCAGGGAAGATTAAAAAGGCATGTGCAGTGCATAATTGTCAAAAGAAAGAGAAAAAAAGGTCTAAAGGCTGGAGTATTTATCTGGAAATGCAGAAATGCAGAGGAGCTGTGGTGCCAATGCAAATAGTTTCAAGAAGGTCCATGACATTTTTGTATGTGTCGCCGTGATACTGTCAAACCTTAGAGATCTTCATTTTGGCAGCTCTGAGTTGGGGGGAAGAAGAGGTGTATGGATGTGCAAGATAAGAAGGAGTTTTTTTTTTTTTTTTCCCCTTTAAATGAATACAGCAATTAGAAGAATAGAGAGTACAAAATACATCCTGACAGGTGGAAAGTAATATTTTTAAAGTAGCATGACATTTTTCATCAGTATGGCTATATTCATAATGCTATTTTAAATATATGGAAAAATAAAAGCAGTTGCAATTAAAATACACTAGTGATTGAATGTAGGAAAGGCACAAAACAGAAGGATTTATTTACATACTGCTTTATCTGCTGCAGCTTCTAGTAGGGTTTGAAATGGCTGAGTTCTTCCCAGATGGTTAGGAGATGAGGGTTATATGTCCTCATATTTTGCAGTGAGGTCTTAGACTTTTGATGCGTGTACCTGCACAGGGGAATAATTTGGATTTTCTGAATATGCCTACTTCTCACATGAGCCCCTCCATCACTGTGACTACAGATGACTGAAATTATCAGTAAAGCCCATGCACTTGGCAATGCATTTTTTGTTTGCTATGTGTAATATGTGCATAGAAGGAGTTTCCAGCCAGTTTCTACAAGAATAGCTGTTGATGACATTTTAAAAAAAAAAAAAAATCAGATTCAGCAGTGAAGGATTACTTAATTAAGACAAAACAACAAATTAGCATGAGTAAGCTGTGGAGAGACTGACCTATCTTCTTACAGGTAGAGATGATACTTGTTTAGGAGGGCCTGTAGGTTAGGGTTGACTTCCATTGGCTTGGGAATGATAGTAAACTCAAAAGAGGGCAAGAATCTTAGTAAATACTCACATTAGTTCATATACCTGTCTTGCTTACTCTGCAGATTTGCTCAGGAGTAACTGACCCCCTGACACCAGGGCAAGGTGGAGACAGTATGTGGGGGTGGGATTGCCTTTGAGGGATGTATGTGAGGGTGGGATTGCCCTCTATTACTGGGCAGCATCAAAAAGAATAATTTTTTATTCTGGGCTCCATTAAATCCTTGATGAATTGCTTCACTGGTTTGAACCTTGCTTTCCCAAATGGCAAAGTGAGGATGCATCTATATCTGTACCTTGTAGTACCTCCTCCTGACATTGATAGAATATTTATAGCTAAAAGGTGCTATCCCAACATACATAAGAAGCAAATCTACTTTCCTAGCTGCCGCCTGTTGATGAAGCATCTCTATACCACTCAATGGCTTGAAAAAAAGTAACGAGCTTTGTACCCGTGAAAAAGAACAGTCCGTGTGCTTCTGTAAATCTAGACTGAACAACTTGCACAACATTTTAAAGATACACTTCATCAGAGAGAAATTTGGTGTTGAGGTGACAGGTGGGAGGTGGAGAAAGAAATGAAAGAGATGAAAGAGAAGAAATAAAGCAGTTAGCAAGAATTTTTGTCTCCACAGAGCAAACGGAAGTCAAGATCCTATGAACAGTCATCATGGTGACTCTTCCTCTTTTCCTCTTCTTCGTCCTCTTGCCTGGCAGTAAATCCCAGGAGGACTTTATGGACCAGCATCAGAAATGGAACTACAGAGAAGGCGGTAAGAGTCAGGGGTCAGCTTGGGAGGCATTCAGTAACTCAGAACTGAAGACTCACCTATTTTGTCCTTGGAGTGAGACACAGAATGCTCATTCACGAGTGCTCTTTCTTGATTCCTGGGTAGCTGCTGAGATTTTAAATTGTTTTAGAAATAATCAGTTGGGGTATCCAGTGACAGCAGAAGACCTGAGCACCTGGAGACTGAGAATTATGCTGTGAGGGAGAGTTATCTGCTTTGTAATTTACATCCTCCATATGCTTAATATTTGGCATTTCATTGTGACTCGGTTCAAGTGATGGGGAATGGAATCAAACTCAGACCACTGGCTCATGTTTTCTCCTTCTGTCGTATTTATTTTCCCCTCTTCCACGGACATCCTGCTAACCTAGCTGACAAGGTCAACATAGAAGGCATTAACAGCATTACTCAAACACTTGAGAAATGGGGAAACAGCATCTTCTGGCAAATGATTTTTTTGAACAACCCAAATGCTTTACTGCCTGAGTTCTCCAGGTAATTCCCTTCATCTGGAGGTGGGATTCAGTCCTCTCCGGGGTGTCCTTCCTTGAGCAGGATTCATCTTCTTTCTCTTTCACATTGCTCAAGTGTGGGGAGATGAATCTCACTGTCTTGCTACCTGTTGTGCTAGCAGTTCTGATTACCCTAGTAAGCTGAATATTCTGCTGGCTATTTATTGTGAAATATTCCAAATTACCATGAATGTATTACAAGAATTATCCTAAAGAAAATGTAGGCTGTCCTCAGCACCTCACTTCTGTAAGAACAGGCTGGAAAAAATGAATTGTGCTACAAATGTGCACATGGACTTGGCCACAGGGCAGGAAAAAACAGCTGCTTTGGCCTGTGATGCTTTTTTTTTTTTTTTTTTTTTTTTCAGTCTTTGTAGTACCCAGATCTGAGAAAGCTATTCACTAGTCCATGTTCCCATATTTCTCCCTTTGCATTGCAGGAAATATTAACAATTGAGCACGCTCACAAAATTTACTTCAATCTTGTATTTTCAGAAACAGAATAGGAAAGGCAATGAAAGAGAGAGAGGAGAAGGGAATACCAGGAATTACTAGAAACCTAATGTCACTTAAATCAGAATTATTCATAAAGCAAGAGGTCCTCTTCCATAACTCAGCTTTCTCTTCAGGAAAAAGGAAAAAATCTCTCCGTAACTGTTGCACATTGAACCAGCTGAAGAGGAAAGGCTAGAGGAATAAAATGGCACTAGTCATACAATATCTGTACAAATTAGGGTTTCAGGAGGATATAGTTGATAGATTATATATTAACCTTTGGCATCAAGTAGATTTCTCCCTGGCCACACGGTGGCGGTTGTTATTAGCACAGAATTCATCACAACTTTCACACTGCCAGTGCTGAAATTCATTGGTGCTGAAGACTGTCAGGACCGATATTAAGTCATGTATTTGGAAAGCTCTGACTTTAGTTCAGGGAGATGTAATGAGACTATTCAGCCATATTTCCTGCATAGAGCTTTGAATGTGGATGAGGCGCTTAGGGACATAATTTAGGGTGGACTTGGCAGTGATAGGTTAACAATTAGACTTGATGATCTTAAAGGTCTCTTCCAACCTAAACAATTCTATGATTCTAAGAATTAAGACTTTGCTGGTAAGGACACAGGCTAGTCCATTACAGATGTTGAGGGTTGACAGTAGTCCCTAGGCATCACTGGTCTAGCCTCCACATCTTACTCCTGGTTAACAGCAAGGCTAATTAATATGAATTAATAACAGGTGAGATTAGAATGATTATCAGAGCTTTGTAAGACACAAATGGAGACTAAGAGGAAGGCCTGCAAAGGAAGGGTCAGGGTTACCCCCAAGCATGCTGGTGCATCAGTGCAGCCCTCACCTTGCCAAATCCTGATGTAAAACCTGGCTCTTTGCCTCCCTCAGCTCAGGCGTAGGCACAATCCGGAGGCTGTGCAACCACAGCTGCACCATGGCATGCAGCAGCCAGCCCTTCATTGGGAAGTCCTCACAAGTGATCCCGCTCATTGCTATTCTCTTCTCTACCCCTGCTGTCTCCAGCCATGCAGAATGGTTTTCATCTCCCCCCTTAAAACAGGAGTGAAGTGTTTGTGGGAGCTCATAAACCAGCTGTCATTCTGCACTTTGGTGGACACAAGCTAGCTGCACTTTGGTGGACATGCAAAGAATGTGTCACCCACACTGGTCCTGAAGCCTGTGGGTTTCCTGGGTTTAGACGGGGGCACCTCAAATGAGTTCCTACCACCCAAGGGGCAGAGTGGTTTTGGAAGCATCTTTTACTGGTTGCTTGCAACTCTCATCATGAAGGGCCCTTCCCCACCAAGAAACACAAGGCTATGAGAAATTATTTTGCATACTCAGGAACACTCCCCACACTAAGTTATCCTCCTGTATTACTCTTTCTGTAGCCTCCGCCCTGTCTCCGCATCTGTGGACAATCTTGTGAGGGAAGTCCAATCGATAAGGAAAAGGCTAGAAGAACTGAATGAACGGCTCAATGTCATCAGCAAAACCGTCCTTCCCATCCGAGTGAACGCTTTGCAGAGCCAGAGGCGTGGAAATACTCAGCTGCGGCGACTTCCGATGCATAGGAGAAGGTTGTATGCTCGCAGGAGACCTCAGAGGAGTTAATTTTCTACCACAAAAAAGAGGGAATTTTTTTCTTTTGTTTTTAAATCTGCCTAAACCTTTCTCAATGGAATGCTGCTAGAGAGAATGAAGTAAAGCACATAATAGTCAGCTTTACTAAGGAAGTCAACTTTGCCAAGGAGACCAGAACTTCTGCATTTTGTTGCTGCCTTTCAAACCTAGGTCAGTAGGTGAAATGTGACCCTGTTCTTCAACCATGGTTGTTTTGTGTCTCATGCAAAATGAGTTGACAAGCTCAGTCTACTTGAGTGTGAATACCTTCAGGCTATACAGTCATTCTTTCTGCCTACCAGAGGAAGCTCTTTCTATAAAGATCAGGTGAATTTCTTTCTCTGTCCTGGTTTTACAGCACTACGTCTGAAACAGCTGGGGAAAATCTTCAAAAGTGCCAAATGCCCGATTAATGCAGAAAGATAGATTAGTGGTTGGCACTTTCAACTGGGCAGGGAGAGGGAGAAAAAGCTATGTTTTAATATACAGCCTTAACCTATTCTCCATCAGTGCAAAGAATGTCCCATTCACATGTTCAGAGGGTGGGTAGGCTTCAGTAACTTTGGTCTGTGCATCATGTTTCAATACTGAAGATGTGTCAGATTCTAGGGACCAAATCTGAACATCTATGTTCCACAAAGAGGGTTTTTTTAGCTACCTGGAACTGAGCACTCAAAACCACTTATTATTCAGCAGATATGTTAAGAATTTCCAGAATTCAAGCAGAATGTTCAGAACCCCTTGGAAAAGGGGATGTTTTTTCAAAACTATTTAGACACCTAATGGCATAGATAGGTGTCTAGAAGGATTTTCCAAAACAGTTTAAGAGACAGTTCAGTCCCCAAAATCACAGATAATAATTCTATTGATGTCTAATTCGCAGAGTATCTTCTCCACATGCAAGCACTGACCTCCAGACATTTCCCAACATCCTTTAGCACAATTAAGATCTGTAGAAAAAGAACAACTATGCACGCCAAGGACTCAGAGAATACCCAGAATACCCTGTCTTCAGCTTGTCTTTGCCTGTGGCTTCCTGATGATAAAACTGATGATAAAAAACAGTGCAGAATTCAAATTATGCACTGAACAGAGGATAGAGTGGGTTTGCCCTTCAGGTCTCTAAAGATAAATGCAACACACAGATTCCCATCCAGTGTTGCAGCCAACTGCGTACCTGAAATCTGTTGAAACATAGACAGGAGAGTCAGAAAGGAAAAGAAACTATTTTTTTTTTTTTTTCTTTTTCTTCTGTCTGGATGACACAATTTATGAGAACAAAAATCAAGAATGGATTATGTCTAAATGGTTGTGGGGGAAGCTGGCATGACAGTTGTTTTGCAAACACTCTCCAGTCATAAACAGTGAGGATGCAGACTAGCTATTTAAGGATTCCCAAGGCCTGAGTTTATGGAAAGAAGATCAATGACACTGCAATAACCTCCAGAGGAAAAGAGGAAAAACTAGTTTTGTATGAAATCTTTCAGAATGAACCAGAAGAAGTAACACAGTCAGCATTTTGGCTGCTACCTGGGAGTTGAGTGGGAGAGGTATGAGGAGTGTATGAGACAATCTGATAAATATTTCCCAGATGTAAATTCTCTGGGTTCAGGTTTTCAGACAATAACAAAATTCTAACTTTGAAGGTCTCTCCTTGGCAATTTGAAACACTGCTTAGCTAGACAAGGGAAAAATCAAACCTGTGAAAAGGCTGATAAAAAGATACAGTTGTGCCTTTGGTGAAGTTGTCATCATAATTTCTCAGGAAATGAAGAGTATTTTGATCCCAGAATATATGTACCTAAACTACGAGGAATAACAGGAGAGAAAGGCCCCCTCTTCTTTGTTACTCTGCATTCAGAGCTACTAGGTTGTGCTGTAGCATCAGCTGCACGCTTGCACAGACTGCTGGTCCTGCTGGGGGATGCTTTACACACTGCTTGGGGCTGTAGGGACTGCTGGTCACATTGGCTTACCTGGAGGAAGAATACAACATAAATGTTAGCTTTCATGTTCATATTTTAGACATGAGCATTTTATCAGGCAACATGAAGTTGTATAAAATCAGTTGAGGACTACTTGAAGCAGAAAGATGAGACTTTCCTCTGTCACAGATGGCTGGAGGTTGGAAGACAGACCAGATCACTGCATGCTTTTACTTTTTACCTAGATGTCCACCACCAGCTTCTGCCAGAGACAGAGGACTGGGCAAGATAGACCTCTGGTCTGACCCAGTCCATGTATTCCTATACTGGTACGTGCAAGTTGGTATTTTTCTCAAAACTCCTCAGCTCAATGGAGAAACTCACCATTTGTTTTAAAAGAGAACAAATAAGCTGCAGCATACAATGTATATTACAATTTTGCAATTTACTGCAAAATGCTGAATAAACCAAATAATATAAATGGTTAATAAATGACTAGATCTATGTCCTTATCACCACTGATAGAAGCCTCTGTCATTCACTCTGTGAAAGTCCATATCAGGCTCCAACCCTGTTCCTGACCTGAACATAGCCTTTTTGATCAGATGACCATGGCCAGCTGCTTCAATGTCTTAGTCTTTGCACTACCCTCTCTCTCTAGATGGAAATGCTTTAACGGCACATTTATCATTGTCTTTTTTGCTTTTTAAGAGTAAAGTTACGCATCAGCCTATTTCCACGCCACTCACCTTCTATTTGAGGAGGCAGAAGTCCAGCTGAGCAGGCACTTTGAGGTGCCTCTGCCTCATCTGCCTGGGAAGGCTGGTCTTATTTGTGGCTGCCCCAGTGACTGGTATTTGATTCCTGCCTCTGCGACCCAATTATCCAATTCTTAAATGACTCTGGGCAAGACACAATTTCTCTACCTGTCACTTGGCCTTGGCATGGCTTATACAACTAAAACCCGCTTGTGATCGTGAAGAATCTAAGTCCTCCATGTGCATAAGTATACCCAGCTATGTAAGCCGTCTAAGCCCCTTGTTGTGTTCATTTACATGCATCTACATCCTTCTCTGGAGGTATTCAAAACCCGCCTGGATGTGGTCCTGCACAACGTGCTCTAGGGGATCCTGCTCTAGCAGGGGGGTTGGACTAGGGGATCTCTAGAGGTCCCTTCCAACCCCTACCTCTCTGTGATTCTATGATTTCTGGGAAGGGACCTGGCTGGAGTTTTTAGCAGAGTTGACCAGTCGGGCCGTGAACGTATGCAGAAGTCAGCGAAGGGAGAGCATATACCATCAGCAGCTTCTAAGATCTACCTCTTACCTAAAGCTTACAACATCCACAGAGCCATGCAGCACTGCCTTAAATTTAGCATCTTAAAAGAAAGCAACAGTGATCCCACTCTTAACTCTGTTTAATATTAAAAAA